>PVKA01013824.1:0-28061 GCA_004027165.1 Ctenomys sociabilis | reverse complement strand
CATAGCACTAAAAGCCGACATAATATCCTGATAAGTTTGGATCTACCTAGGTCTTAACCATCCAGCAGAAAAACATAAATGTATAAAAATGAAGTATACATCGTGATTCCGTGTGTTCTTGTGTGGCTCACCTTAGTTCCAGCAGTAGGGAAGGGAGAGATCAGTCTCTAGGCTTCCTGAGGTACTTTTCTACACATTCTTTTTTTTTTTTTTTTTTTGTCTTTTTGAGACAGGGTCTCGCTATGCAGTTCAGGCTGGCTTTAAGCTCACTTTGTAGCTCAGGCTGGTCTCGAACTCACAACAATCCTCCTGCCTCAGCCTCCCGAGTGCTGGGATTACAGGCATGCGCCACCACGCCCGGCTTTACACATTCTTTTTATTAGAACATGCAATAGTTTTTCAAATAACCTGCATTAAACCAGAAAGCAAATCTTAATAATTCAGAAAACTTGAATGCATGTATCTTATCTTACCACAAGAGTGTAGAACTAGAAATCAAAAAAGAAGAAACTACAGAAATACCTGGAGGGCTGGGGAGATGCCTTCTCGGTGAGTGCAATGTCTTGAATTCAATCCCCATTGCCACATGCTGAGCTGGCCTCAGAACACTGGCTATGCTGTGCCAGGGCCATTATGCTTGGAGGTGCATGCCTGTAATCCCAGTGCTGCGGAGGCTGAGACAGGAGGATCACTATGAGTACAAATGTTATGCTGAGACTTTGTATCAAAGCAAGAAAGAAAGAAAGAAAGAAAGAAAGAAAGAAAGAAAGAAAGAAAGAAAGAAAGAAAAAGGAAGGAAGGAAGGAGGGAAGGAAGGAAGAAAGAAAGAAATATATGTAGACTGAAGAATACATTATTTATTTGATTGATTGTTAGTTTGTAAAGCTGTGGATTTAACTCACATTCTTTGCATAGATGTACGATCCCAGAGCCTGCACAATGTATTACAATTTTGAGAAAGGACCTTGCTGAATTGCATAAACTGGTCTTGAACTTGGGATCCCCTCACCTGGTCTATGAGCATGCTGAGATTATAGGTGTGTTCCCCCATGTCAAGCAGAAAAATATGATTTTCTTTCTTTCTTTCTTTCTTTATTAGTACAGGTTCTCACTCCACAGCTGGCGTCGTGCTTCTGGGGCTGGCATAGGATGCACCACCAGAGGTTGAACTTGAGTCCTGTGCTTGCCAGGTAGGTGCTTAGATCACCAAGCCATCTCCGCAGTCCAGAAAATACACTTTTAAGCAACAAGTCACTGGGGAAGATGGAACTTTAAAACTTTCCCAAAACAAACAAAAATGGAAACATCATTAATCAAATTTTATGAATAGCCCAACACAGTCATACAAGGGAATTTCAAGGCCTAAAGAAGGAGCTCAGTGGCTAAATGGCATTCAAAACATTCTGAGGGGCAAGGGTTGGATTCCCAGTGCTCCACCCCCAAGTTTACACCAATAAGTAACTCTGTCCAAAATAGAAACACTTAACTTGGAAAGACTAACAGTGCATGTCCATATCTAGAAAAGTAACAATAAATGAAGCAAAAAATTAATTGAAGAAATACATTATACATTAGAAATAATGAAAGGGACTACAGAAATGCAAAAATACCAATTAAGTAAGGAGATGATTTTTAAAAATAAACAATATTAACAAGTTTTAAGCTATACTAAGAAGAAAAAACCCAAACACATAAGATCAGAGATGAAAAAAGAGGAGACCCAGATGTGCAGAGCTACAGGCGGACCTGGGGCCAGTTGATGTGGAGATTCCCAAATATACAGATAGTAATTAGGGGAATCCTTCAGTAATTGCTTCATCAGTCAACTTAAAAAGTGATACATGATTTCCATCTCAATAAGGTGCTGTTCATGTGTTAAAAGCAGGTTATAAAGAATGGTTTTATCAAATTGTCATGAGTCATGGTGCCTAAAACATCAGTTGTCTTGTGGGAAAAGAATTAAATGGCAGCACAAGAGGAAATCTGGATCAATAAGTATTTTATTAAGCAAAGGAAATTAAACAAGAGGTGAAAAAGGAACATTAGAAGAAATATCATAGAAATACACCTTATTAAGAAGTATTATGAAAAAATACATATTACATATTGGAAAACTGGTGAAATGAGTAAATTTTGAGATGAATATAACTCATCAAAATTGAACCATGTGGATATTAAAATCAAAAATAGAGCAATAATTTATATCGAAGTTGAATGAATAAGTCTCCCAACAACAATGAAGAATTCCAGAGGCATGCAGCTTTCAAACTGAATTTTATTATTTTTGTTAATACATGTCTGCCATTCATAGTGATCATGTTCACCATGGGTAACTTTTACCTGTACATAATATATCCCAATTTTTCCATTACCTACCTGTCCTTCCATCTGTTCTTTCCTTTACCATTTACAAAACTTGATTCTGTTATCTTCCTTCCATTCTGTTTTTAAAATATCCCTTTCCCTCCCTTTCCATCCCCATCCCACCTCTTTGTTCCCTTTTCCGTTTGAACAATACTTTCCTACATCCCATTATCTATTGTCCATTTGACTGTTTATCCTTTCAGTTTCTCACCCAAGAATACAATGTGACATTTAAACTTTTGTGTCCGACTTATTTTCTTGAAACAAGTGGTTTTGAGATGCATCTATTTATCTTAAAAATATCTCAAGCTTACCCTTTATGGCAGAATTCTACTTAAAGAGTATGTACATACCACAGTGCCTCAAGCCTTTCATCTGCTGATGGGCATATGGGCTATTTCCAAGATTGAGCTGTTATAAATGGTACTGCAATAAATATTGCTGTGCACATAACACTGTGGTATAATAGTTTTAATTCTTTGGGGAAGACACCTAGAAGAGACATAGCTCAGTCAACTAGAACTTCTAGTTTAAGTTTTTTGAGGCATCTCCACACTGATTTCCAAGGTAGCTGTTCCAACTTACACTCTCACCAATAAGGGAGAAGGGCCCTTTTTCTTAACGGCCTTACCGACCTTTGTTATTGGTTGATTTTTTTGGTGATATCATTCCTTCTGGAGTGAGATGGAATCTCCGTGTTTTCATTTGCATTTCTTGAATGACCAGTAATGTTAAGCATTTTTTTCAACTATTTATTTGCTGTTTGTATTTCTTCATCTGAGAAGTGTGTATTCATTTCAGATCCCCATTTTTGGAATGAGTCTAAGGAATTTAGGATTTATGATTGGATTTTTTTCAGCTCCATGTATATCCTGGATATGAGTCAGTGTTTTAGGAATAGCTGAGGGAAAATTGCAGGTTGTCTCTACTATTATTAGCGGTTTATTTCACTGCGGAAAATCTTTAATTTCATGTGATCCTGGTTGCTGAATCTTTCTAATATTTCTTATAAAATCAGGAGTTTTTTCATAAAAGCTTTGCCTACAACTGTGTCTTCAAGAGTTTTGCCTATTTTATTGTCAATGAGATAAAGTATTTCTATTTCAATGTTTAGATATTTGCTGCATGTCAAGTTTAGTGCAAGATGTGAGATATAGGTGTAGGTTCAATCTTCAGCATGTGGAATGCCAATTTTCACAGCGTTGTTGGTTAAAATGGTGATCTTTCTTCCACTGAAAGTGTTTGTCCTCTTTTGACAAAGCTGGAGTAGCTGCCTGTGTGAAGTTCTTCACCTCCTGTTGTGTCCCATTGATCATTGGGTCTTTTTGTTGTTTCCAATAATACAGTATTTTTTATCACTGTAGCTTTATAATGACTTTTTTTGAGACAGGGTCTCACTATGCAGTTCAGGCTGCCTTAAGCTCACTTTGTAGCTCAGGCTGGTCTTGAACTCACAACAATCCTCCTGCCTCAGCCTCCCCAGTGCTGGGATTACAGGCCTGCACCACCACACCTGGGGGTCTTTTTGAGACAGGGTCTTGCTATGAAGTTCAGGTGGGCCTTAAACTCACTTTGTAGCCCAGGAACATCTTGAATTCACAATGATCCTCCTGCCTCAGCTTCCTGAGTGCTGGGATTACAGACCTGTGCCACCGTATCCAACTTTGTAATGACTTTTAGTCTGAAATCTGTAATGACTTTTAGTCTGAAATCGTGTTGCCTCCTGCCTTGCCTTTGTTGCCCATAATTGGCTTTGCTATAATAGGTCTCCTCTGGTTCCAAATGAATATTATGTTTTGTTTTCTTTAATTATGTGAGAAATACTATTGCTATTTTGAGTAGCCTTGTACTAAATCTGTGTAATAGTTTTGGAAGTACAACTGTTTTCATTGTGTTGGTTCTTCCTAGCCAAGAACAAGGAATATTGTTCCATTTTCTTATATACTATTTGATATTATTTAAGATACTGTAGTTTTCAACACAAAGGACTTTTTCTTTCTTGGTTAGATTCATTCCTAAGTAACTAATTTTTTTATGTTGTTGTGAAGGGCATTATTTCCCTAATTTCTCTTTCAGTAAGTTTGTTTTTGCATAGGCATGCTATTCATTTTTTTGTTTTGACTTTTACCTTGCTATATGACTGAATTTTGGGCATTAAAACTAGAAGTTTTTTATGGTTTCTTTTTCTTGACTCAGGTTTATTTGTACAAAAAGCACAGGAGGACTCCAGCCTCCCCACACCCTGCCAAATGGCACCCCAGGGGTCACACCAGACCTTCTGTTTTTACATCAGCATATAAGAGGCTTTTACTGCACTTCCCCCATACGCACAAGGGACTGAGTTCAATCCCTGGTTCTGTTTTAAAAAAAAAAAAAAAAGGCTTTTCCTGTGAAGTCTTTATGGAGGCCTGGGCACCTTTGGGAGCCTGGGCTGGAGCAGAAGCTGGAGCCTGGACTTTGACTGGAGCCTGGGCCTTTGGCAAGCAAGGCCTGCAACCCTTGGCAATGCGGGCAGGGATATGCTTACCACACTTGGGGTGGGCAGTACAGGCAAGTAGAGCATGCCTGCAGTTTACTCCCTTTGGGATGGTCTTGGGCTTGACCTCCTTGGGCTTGATGAAAGCTTTGATAGGCTTCACACTTGCACTTATGCACTTCATCTGTGTTCATTAAGGAGACTGGCCTGTAATTCTCTTTTGTGGTTGAGTCCTTCTCTGGTTTGGGTATCAAGGCAATGTTTATTTCTAGCAATGAGTTTAGATGTATTACTTTCATTTCAATTTTATCAACGTCTTTGAGGAGTAGTGGAATTAGATCTTCTCTAAAGATCTTATGTGGGGCCAGGGAGATGGCTCAGTAAAATAATCGCTTCCCTGGCAAGGACAAGGGCCTGAGTTCAATCCCTGGTTCTACAAAATAAAATAAAATAAAATAAAATAAAGATCTTATGTAATTTTGCAATGAGTACATTAGGGGCTGGGCTTTCTTCATTGGTAGTTTTCTTTTTTTTTTAATGCTTCTTCAGTTTTATTCATTGATATTGAAATTATGTAGAATGGTTTTATGACCTTGATTCAGTTTTGGTAATTCAAATGTGTCTTGGAATCTTTCTTTTTCTTCTGAGCTTCCCATCTTATTACAGTACTATTTCTCAAAGTAGGTGCTGGTGATATTTTGAATTTTTGCAGCATCTATAATGGTTTTATCCTTTTTCATTCCTAATTGCAAAGATTTAGTTCTTTTCTTTCTTGTTTTGGTAATGTTTGCTAAGATGTTGTCTATTTTAGTAGGATATCTCTATTTTCTTTCTTTCTTTTTCTTTCCTTCCTCCCTTCCTTGCCTGTCTTTCTTTCTTTCTTTTTTTTTTTTTTTGTCTTTTTTTTGAGACAGAGTCTCACTATGCAGTTCAGGCTGGCCTTAAGCTCACTTTGTAGCTCAGGCTGGTCTCAAACTCACAACAATCCTCCTGCCTCAGCCTCCCAAGTGCTGGGATTACAGGCATGTGCCACCATGCCGGGCTCGATGTTGTCTATTTTATTTAATCTTTTAAATAGCCAGCTCTTTAATTCATTGCTTATTTGTGTCAATTGTATTAATTTTTGCTTAGATCTTTATAATTTCTTTCCCCATATGATTTTTGGGTTCAACTTGCTCTTCTTTTTTTAAAACCTTGAGCCTCAATATTAGGTTATTTATTTTGTCTCACTATTTTTCTCTGATTTGACAATTCACTGTTGTGTGCTTCCTTCATAGGACTGCTTTTTTTTGTCTCATAAATTCATTTCCCATACAATGGTACCTCAGTTAAGAAGTGCTTTTAACAATTTGGCCCATAAAGAGAAGCATTTGGTAAAATTTGGGGTTTTTTAAGCAACCTCCACATTGTGTGATGGAGATGACTGAAGCCATTTTCCTGCAGGAATATAATATAGTCTTCTTTTCCAGAATCATGAAATGGATTAAGTTTGTGAACTATTGCACTACTTTATTGCCATTATTGTTTAATTGTAAGAAAAAATAAGTTTATTTTTTCCTTAATTTTTGACTCATTCATTGTTCAAGAGGGTGTTGTTTAATTTCTATATGTTTATGAACTTTGTGATTTTTCCCCCATCGATTTCCAATTTCATTGCACTATCATCTGATAATAAGCATGGGATAACAGATGGATTCATTTGATTAAGATTCACGGAACACTTGTCTTTGTGGTCCCTTTCTGATATCATTCAGAGCATTGTAAGTGCTGATTTGGTTGTCATGAATATTTGGGGATGTTCTTTGTCATGGAAGTGTTTTATGTCTCCATCAGTTTGGAAAGATAATTTTGTGGAGTATATTGAATTCCTTTGTTTTTACTTAAGCCTGTTCTGCAAACTAATATCTTGTCTGTTTTGGAGAAAATCCCCTGTGCTTTTGAGAAGAATATGTACTCTGTTGTTGGGTAACAATATATACATATGCAAATAGAATCCCAATGATTCATCCAAATCTGATATAGCTTCATTGGTTTACACTTTAGTTAATTTTTCTATTTGTGACAATGTGATGTTGAGGTCCTACAATTATATGAGTGCTTATTTGATTGTTCATATCTATTAACATTTGTTTTATGTGGTTGAGTATGTTGGTATTTGCTGTATAGACATTTAGGCTTATTGTCTCTCCCTGTTCAATTATTCTTTGTATCTTCAGAGCAGTCTTTGCTTAAAATCTAGTTTGTCTGCATTTTTTCTCTGCTCTTGCTGCATGGAGTACTGTTTTTCATCCTTTGACTTTTAATCTATGAATTTCTTTTTGAGTTAAATATGGTTCTTGCATATAGCATATTTTTGGGTCCTGTTTCTTGATCCATTGTGTCAATCTGTTTCTTTGAACTGGAAAATAGAGACTGCTCACATTGATGGTCACTGCTAGGCATCAACTTATCCTTGTCATTACATTATATTCCTGTTGGTGGTGCCCTTTTTTCCCTTTTTAATTCTGCACCTGCTGTGGGGGGAGGGGACTCATGCTATTGAGATTCATGGAATTCTGACTTTGAATTTTTTTCTAAAATTTCATTCACAATCCCTTTCATTTTAAAGGGCTAGTTTGCTGTTCATGAATTTCTTCAGGTATTCTGTATCATGGAAGTATCTTGTTTCTCCAAACCTTTTGAAATATAACTTCGTGTGGATTGGAAGTTGTTTTCTTTTAGGGCCTAAAATGGTTCATTCCAAGCTCTCTTTCATTTCAGAGTCTGTGTTGGAAGCCAGCTGTGATTCAGATGGGTTTTCTTTTATAGATGATTTGTTTCTTTTATCTAACAGATTTTAAGATTCTGTCTTTGTGTTGAATTTCTGGAATCTTGACTATTATATGCTTCAGTAATGTTATTCAGTAATGCTTCAGTAATGATCATGGCTACTTGGGGTTCTATATTCCTTAATTATCTATATGTTATTTTATTTTATACTTAGAAAGTTTTCTTTTGTTGATTCAGTGAACAGGGGTGTTTATGCCCTTTGGGCAGTCTTTTGATTTTTCACTGACTGCAGTTAATCTTAACTAATCTTCTTCGTATCATCTCATAGCTGTTGGATTGATTTTTTGTGCTCTCTTCTCCCCACATCTGCTGTTTTTTAGGAAATTTTCCATTTGATAACCATCAATCACAACCATGTTAGATCTGATATTCTGTCTTCATTTATTGGCTGTTTTGCATTTTCTAATAAAAAATTAATCTCCTGGCTTTCTCTTTAATGCTCTTTTATAGAATTCAGTTCTTTTCTATATTGGACATTCATGTTTTCCATATCTTTTCTAAACTCATTTTTAAAAAAAAAAATGTAGCTCCCGTAGATTCACTGACCATTTCCTTCGGTTTGGTCATGGTCTCTTTACTTGTCTGTGTAATTATTTGTGTTTTGAATTTTTCAAATGTATTACTCATCTGCTTTGTTACTGCCACTGCTAAAATCTCAGAAACTTCAGCTCAATAGATTTTGCTTCCCTACACCTTAACTCCTCCTTGCTTTGCTTTGTGGAACTGGAGGTTTTAGGGACATTTTGCTTCTTGTGTTCTACTTTTTGTTGTTTGCTTTTCTGTGTTGTTTTGTACATTGATCATGGAGGGTAGCTTAACTACCAGCATCTAGTTCTGTTTGGGTAAAGGCTATCGCTCAATGACAACTTCTAGGTGTGACAGGCTTTTGGTCTTTGAATCTGCCCCTCATTCCTTCCTCAAAAGGTTACAGCCTATTTGATGTTAGACTTCAGTATTGCTTATGACCCCCAGATGGTCTAGATATTGGCATACTAGCAATAGCAAGCTGATCCCAATAAATACGTTCCCATAGTTAAGGTAATACAGTTAGCAGTAATACTTGCATCAAACACAAACTTGATAATGACAAATTATCATAACTAATACTGTGCCAGCATTAACCACAAAGACAGGATTTGTAGTTGCAGAAAAAAAACTAAGACAAATCAGAAAATTATATACAGCAAATATCCACTTAATACACAACTTTTACTCCTTCTTATTGCATAGCACTACCCAGCTATAGTAAGATATAGCTAAGGTAAATGATACACATAAAAAATCACTAAAAAATGTAAAGACCACGAAAGAATAAAATAATGAAAGGGGGGGAGAATATGGAAATAACTGATGCAAAAGCTCCTGTTAGGAAATAAAGGGAGATTAGTGATACTAGGTAGTAGTAAGAGAAAGGACCCACTAGGAAAAAAAATACATAATAAGAAGTGGAGATTAAACCAGAAGAAAAGGAAATACTAAGGGAAAATCTGAAAGAGAGAATGTAAGGAAGAATGGAAAGCAAGAACTTAAGGAGGACCTATTCAAATTAAAAAAAAAAAAAAGTAAGTTTAAAAGATGAGAAAGAAAGCGGGTAGTAAAACTCCAACTTCAACAAAAAGAAACAAAAGTAATAATTTTTTAAAAATACCATTATAAACATATAGATTAAATGAATGGAGAAGAAGAAAATACAATGAAGAGAAATGTTCATGTGTATTGCCAGAAGAACGTTTTCTTCCAGGACTAACAGTCATCTTTAATGTTACAAAGCACTTTGCCGCTCTTTATGATCTGTAAGTTTACCTACAGGTTATTCAGTTCAAGGCAACGCCTTTCCAAAATCCCACTTGTGGCTGTTCAAGTGGTGGTAACAGACCAGGAAAAGAGTAGTGCCGTGGACTCCAAAGGCACTTGTCATGGGTTCCTGCTTGATGGAGACTGATACTAGTTACACAATTATTATTCCAGTATCCATGGGACCAGCTTCAGACACCAGGCAGAGGCTTACATCACCTCAGGTGCCCAGGTAAGATCCGGGTGTGCCTAAGACTAATGTGATACGGATGTAAGGATATTCCTCCAGGACCCCTTGAGGGCACAAAGTACTTGACAGTATCTCACAAACGTCCAGAGTACTGGCCTATTGGTTCAGGCTAGGACTGAGAACAGGACTCAAGCACAATGAGGGTGGAGATTCTGCTGTGCCCAGAGGGGAAGCAGCGCATCTACTGAATGGATGCTGCCACAGTCCAGATGTACCAGGCAGAAGCTGACACAGGACGGGAACACCCCATGTACACACAGGCTGCCCGATAACTGGTGCTAAAAGGCAGACAGCTGTCGGCATGACTAGGATTGGAGCAGAGCAGTGAGAGCTGCATGTATGCTCGCGTGTGCCTGAGGGCTCTAAGTACAGACTCAAACCAGAGCAATGCCAGGTGAGTCTCCAAGTCAGTCTTGAAGTCTCCAAACTACAGGCTCCTACCAGTTATTTGGGCACACCTGGGGTCAATTATAAAAGACTCCTGACACAAGCAGGCATTGGTTCTTTATTTCCTCAGAGCTGGTATTGGGTAGGTGAGGTGGGGACTCTTCTGTCTTGGATTATTCACCTCTGGTGTCTACCTTGGGAACTGGATTCTGCGATGCAACCAGCTATTTGGAAAGTTCCTAAAGTGACACTCCTATGACAGGTGAGCACGGAGGTGATGCAAATCAGCCCTGCCAGACAGTTTTCCCACTTTTCAACTCCTATGCACACATTTTCTTTGATCTACAAGTTTCTTCTTTCAAAGTGATGTATACTTTTTTTGTATCAAGATGTATGGCGCTCTCCTTCCAGTTATCTGTTCTATCAGTTGCTCTTCTGTATCTCTGATATGTGACTCCTCATCTGCTTAGCCATGCTGGATCTCTCCTCTCCAGTCTCCATACTGTATTTTATTAAATTCTTCTCACACTCTTCCAAAACATTATAAATGTGGGATGAATTATTCTGTTATCAAATGAAGTAGGGACAAAACAGTAAAGAAAACAGTGGATCAATGTTCCTGATAAGCACAAATGCTAACACCCTCATCAAAGTACACTAACAAATGAAATCCAACAGCACAGCAAAAGCCTGCCTACCATAGTCTAGCTGGATTTATGCCAGCACTCTAAGGATAATTCAACATACACAAATCGGTACTTGTGAGCCATCAAGTAAAGAAAATAAAGGAGAAAAATCAATCATTTCAATAAATGCAGAAAAAAACTTTGAAAGAAAATTCATTATTCCTTCTTGACAAAAATATTTTAAAAAATTGGCACAGAAATGCTGAACTTCAATGTTATAATGGTTAGATGTGATGCATATGCAGGGACCATATTCAATGGGGCAAAAACGCAAGCATTTCCTCTAAGATCTTAATAGGATAAGAATATTCACTCTTGCCACTCTTACCAAATATACTGGCTGGAGTAATTAAGAAAAAGAAATCAAATTCATTCTCCATGTTTGCAGATGAAGCGATATCATACCAAAAAGACCCTACAAGGACTCCACCAAATAAACTACTACAACTACTAAATGAAATCAGTAGTTTCAGGGTACACAATCAACACGCAAAAGTTAGTAACATTTTTATACACCAATAAACCGAGAAAGAAATCATCAAAACAATGCTATTCTGAATTGAGAAAAAGCCCTTAGAATCAGCCTAATGCTAATTAAGGGGAACCTCTATAATTAAAATTAACAAAAAGAAACTAGCAGCATAAACAAAAAACTTTAGTATATGTCTTAAAATATTTATGAGATAATGACCTAGGTGACTCGGGGAATTATTGAACTACTCCTGGGCCAGCCAGATAGCTCAGCAGACTAAAGTGCCTGCTTAGGCAGACGCAGGGACTGGGGTTCAATCCCTGGTACCACAAACAATGCCGGCCCCACCCCCAGGGCACACTGAAACAGCAATTGAGACTGGGCATGTGGCAAGCACCTGTAATCCCGGCGCTTGGGATGCTGAAAACAGAAGAATCACTATGAGTCCAGTCTATGTAGTGAGACCCTGTACTAAATACACAAAACAAAACAAAATACTATTCCCTACTTCCTGCTTATCTTCTATTTTTCTGTTTATTTTCTATTCTACTATTAAAAAGTACAGAAATAATAAGTGTTGGTTAAGATGTTGAGAAGAAACAACCCATGTATACACTGCTGTGGGAATGTAAGTTAGGACAGACTGTAGAGAACTGCAGAAGGATTCCTTTAAGAAAACAGCCAGAGCCATCATATGATAAGCCTGCTGCACTAGAATTTTATGGAAGGAAATGAAGCCAGCGTGCAAGAGAGAGAACAATATAGCCATCTTTATTATGGTATTGGTCACAGTATCCAAGACATGAGGCCACCTGAGGCGCTCATCAAACAAGAATCGATAGGGCGGTGCACACACTCTTTGAGTACTACTAATATTATCAATTTTCATTTACGTTTGTGGTACAGTGTCTCACTGTGAAGCTCAGGCTTGTAGTGATCCCCCTGTTTTCAGCCTCCTCAGCACTGGGATTACAGGCCTGTGCCATCATGCCAAGGCTCCTTCATCAGCTCGGTGTGCTCCAGGGGTGGGGCTGGCATGGCACGTGGGACCAGGGACCCAGCTCTGATTCCTGCACTTGCCAAAGCGGTCACTTAATTTGCTGAGCTGTCTCACCAGCCCAAAGGAGTATCATTCAGCCATAAATAAAAAGAAAATTTTGTCATCTGTGACCTAGAAATGCTAAAACTGGTGAGTACTGAACCTTTACAATACGCAATGCATTTGCATTTTAAATCTTGGGTTATGCTGCTTAACCTCCTTCTAAATTGAATTTTCCTTTTACTTAAGAGGCAGATGTTTGGGCCAGGGACACCTGCCTTGCAAACACAAGGTTCTGAGTTTGATTCCAGGTACCAAAAAACCCCTCAGAAATCATCTTTCTGATTATCCCGACAAAGAAACTTTATAAGTTACTGTAGTTAGTACTCCATGGTGTCGAATGGATTAGCTCAACGGAAAAAGTCACAGTAGCTTTGGTCCTGTCATTCTTTGCTTTTAATCTAGAATATACACAGGTAGAATGTCTACATAAATTCTTATGGAACATATTCAAATGACGTTTTATATTGTGAAAAAACACTCTTTTTAAAGCAGAGAACTATTTTTTTTTAGGGTGGATTCTAGAATATCCTGTTGTCTCTTTGAGAATAGCAAAAGAAAAAGCTATCCCCAGGGACACTTTTAAAATAAAAATTGTTTCACACACACACACAGACACACACACACACACACACACAAGTGAAGGGACAGAAAATAATTTTCAGAAGGTGTGCAATGTGTTTCTACAATGCAGAATGGATACAAGGTGCTCTGAAGCGTCTCCAATTTCTTTCAGAGAGCTGGTATGTTTATAAAGTAAGTTGTCAAAGTGATTACTGGCTATTACTAAAGAGGTTTGTGAATGTAAGTTAAAATTATATAGAGACATTATAAATCCCTATATAATTACCAAGTATAAAATTTGACTTAGATTGAGAAATAAAGAATATTGAAGCTGTAAGAGAGGAATTTAAGGAAGAACTTTTCTCTGTGCAACTATTTTTGTAGATGGTGGGCCTAACAACTTACAGACTGACATGTGACTTCTATTTGATTTACTGAAATCAGGCTCCCAACCAAACTTTCAAAATTGTAAAGAAATTTTGTGTGTGCAAGGGAAGTTCAATATAGCCTCTCTTTTATCCAGCAATTGGGGACCTAAATATGTTTTCATGAATTTCTTTTAATGTGTTTAGTACAGGGTCTCACTACACAGATTGGACTCCTAGCGATCCTTCTGTGTTTCAGCCTCCCAAGTTCTGGGATTACAGGTGTGCACCACCACACCCAATCTCAGTCAGCAAGTTCCAGGGGTGGGCTGGCACGACAGGCAAGGAATCGAAGCCCCAGGCCTGCGTCTAAGCAGGCACTTTAATCTGCTGAGCTACCTCGCCAGCCCTTTTCATGGAATTTATGAAATAAATTAAATCATTTTTGATGAACTGTGAATTTAAGAGCCTGTTGTAGTAGGACTCTTGATTTTATGACAAAGAAAAACATTTTGCAATTCAGATATATTGTTAGGTATGTTAATCTTTGATACTTATGAATCTGTAGGTTATTAACTTCCTTCATGTGTATATCGTGTATGCATGTGCTTATATGAACATGCCAGCTATAAGCAATAGAAAATAAATAATTCAAAAGAGGGTTCCATAATTCACTGAAGTTTTCTCTTTTTTTGAACTTTGGGTTTATGAAAATATAGGGTAGTAACATCTTTATTATTTTAAAAAGAAAAAAAGCAATAAAAATGATACAGAATTCCCAAACAAGAGGACAGGAAATTAGCAATAGTTCTTACATTACAGATGGTTATCCTCAAAGTGGCTGCTCAGATTACAAGATGTAGGCATGAAAATTGATCGAGGAGCATAAGCACTAATTGCTCCTTTCAATGAGCTAATAGAAATCACTATCTTAGCTATCCTGTGTGTGTGTGTGTGTGTGTGACATTTCCCCTTCCTTCTGTTCTTTCCCCATTCCAATTGTTCTTTCTTTCTGAGCAGTTTCTTTCCCTTTCACAATATTTATTGTACCTTTTGGGTCTTATTTGCAGTTCTTTTTCTGCTTCTTGCACTAGGAAACAACCCAGTGCTTACATGTGCAAGTCTAATTTATTTCACTTCTTTCTTTCTTTCTTTTTTTGTCTTTTTGAGACACAGTCTCACTATGCAGTTCAGGCTGGCCTTAAGTTCATTTTGTAGCTCAGGCTGGTATTGAACTCACAACAATCTTCCTGCCTCAGCCTCCAGAGTGCTGCGATTACAGGCCTGCGCCACCACACCTGGCTTATTTCACTTCTTTCTCACAAACAAGTGAGAAAGAAGTCTGCCTTGATCTCAATGGGCTTTCTTATGTAGGTATTGTTTCTTAAACAGCTTTTAATAATCTTTTCTTGTGCTGAATTTCAGGGATCTTTTTTTTTAAATTTTATTTATTTTTTTTATTTTATTGAAGTACAAATGTCAATCAGACAGTTTCAAGACACCTTAACCATACAGATTCGATAAATTAATATATTGCAAACTGTTTTCATAACGTTTTGGTATTGTACAAAGTGCATACATGATATTATATCCACAGATATTATTTTACCAGATATCTCTTATCAGTGAATTAAGAGTGTAGCTGCTTACTTTTCTTTTTTTATACCTGAATTACATCAAAAATTCAATAATTATTTTCCTAGTGGATGACCGTAGTACTAGAAGCTGACATAATATCTTGTCCAACCACCATTAGTGCAGATCTTGCCTCTCATAGAATTATGTAGAAGCACAGCATTATCTATCCCAACTGTACTGCCTATACATATACATCATTTTTTCTTTCTACACCCCTTCTTTTTTCTACATCTGTCAAAAGGGGCACTCCATTGACATTCAACTAACTTAGGTGCTTGAACTCGACACCACAATCCAACACAGTCCAGTATTCTACAACCATAGTGAGTTATTCAAAGAAATTGTTGACCATAGCCATTTACAGCTCAACTTAATATTATGGCCTCACGATGTGTACTTCATTTTTATACTTTTCTGCTGGATGGTTAAGACCTAGGTAGATCAAGACTTATATACCAACACATGAACTTTATATTTCCTGTGTGGTCAGTGAAGTCCTCTCAGGGTTTATCTTGTAGTCCTGTGCATTATCTGTAGTTCCTTTGTCTGTGTCATCCATGTGGATGAGTCAAGGCCAATGCTTGACCAGTTTGCTCTCTGTGAGAGCTTGAGAGAAAGTTTTCTCTTCATGTGACTCTCCCCAGGCACACTTTAGAACTTCAATCTCTTACTTCTGTGGCTCCATAATCTCCTTGTTCAGAAAATTTGGAGCTCACCTGAGTTTCATGATATTGCAGTACAGGTTCTCCTATGTCCTGAGTCTTCGCTGACCGTGAAAGGCTAGGGCCAAAATGTTGGCTGGCCTTGTGGCTCTTCTATTTCTCCAACTCTGACTTGTGATCTTAGGTTGTTAACCATCCAGAAGAAAAGCTGATTAGTATCCTGCAGCATATGCCGTTCACTTTGCCTGATCTGACTCAATTGATTTTACTTGTTGTATGTTTCCTTTTGTATTTCTTCTTTTCGCTTGTTATACTAGGGAGACTATATGATATTTACACATGTGTGTCTGGTTTATTTCATCTTGCAGATGTTGAATTGTTATTTCCTGGTTGCTTGTTATTTCTAAGAGATCTTTCCTTTCATGATGCCTAGCTGAAATCCTATCTTCCAGCTCTGAAAGTATGTCTTCAGTTTCATTCATGTGATTTTGCTGGAATAGAACTTTAAATTCCTGGACAACTCCTTGAATCTGTTTCATTCATTCATTCTATTTCTTTCTTATATCGTTCATTCAAGCTTTCCATCATTTTGCTATGTTCCTCTATTTTTTGTCTACATCTTCTTTAGATATTACGAGCAATTCTTTCACTATGGCTGTATTTCTTATTTTACCTGAGAGATTAGTTCTGATCTGATTTCTTCTATAGCTTCATGGAGTTCTTTGTTTACTTCAGTTGCTATCATTTCAGAAATTTCAGGTGTATGACTTTCAATCTCTTCTATATCAAGTCCCCTGCACTGGGTGGGCTAGAGGTCTGACACTGCATTTTGCTTTTTTCATTTGAGGTTGTATTTTGTTTTTCTTTATGGTCCTTTTCTATTTAAAAACTTTTAAATTTTGTTTTCTGTAATGCTCTTTGTGCATCTGAAACAGAGGTAGCCATATTGCTAAAATCAAGGCTCCTCTAGGAAGAGTCTGTTCTTCAGGTGTCTCAAGACTGTAGAAGAGTCTTGGTTGTGTCTGTCTCAAAATCCCATCTTGACAGTTATTTAAGAGTGGGACATTGGTTTCTGTTTGGTTCAGTTCACAGGCTTTTTTGAGGTTATTATTCCAGAGCTTCCCAATACTGTAACACAAGGGAGAATAACTAATTACAACAGACATGGCATCATAACTACAGTAGTGTAATCAGCAACACTGATAGAATCGAGCACAATTTAGAAACTGACAAACTATGCTAACTACTGATGTTGTACTTAGACCATGAGAGCAAGATCTCTAGTAATATCATAAAATAAATCATAAATTAGGAGTTTGTATGCTAGATGTTTCCCCTCATTAGAAATACGCTGACTCACCTTTCAAACTTTTTCCTCTTGCTGGTCTCACCTGTCCATCATGTGTGTCTTAGTCCAGGGTCTACTCTATGACTGTTGGCTCTGGTGTCCCGCTCCTGAGGTGGATCGGGATGGACTAGGCACCTGGCTTCCTCTGGCTCAGCTGGTTACCCAGTCCCAAGCACTTCTCACTTGCTGCCTGTTCCACAGCGTAGGGGCCCTGAGCCAGGCACCTGGGGGGGGGGGTTGCTTAGTCCAAGGCACTTCGCACGTGTGCTGTCCATCCAGCAGTGTAGGGGACGAGACAGTGCAGTAACTTTGAGCCTTTTTGGGTGTTTTGGACCAGAAATCAAACTCATGAGCTTGTGCTTGTTGAGCAGGTGCTGTGCTGTTGAGTTATAGCCCCCTTTCATGCAGTAATTTGAAATGTTGGTAGCGCAGACACCCTTATCAATCTAGTATGCCTACTTAAAATTGTTATAAATGTAAATTACTGCAAAATGATAACATAAATCTAGTTAAGTTATTCTTCATAAACTTGCAATGTTTTTGGCCTACACTTTGTTCATTTTGTATCTATTCTGTGTTAATTCAAATTGCACCACTGTGATGTGCATTTATAAAAAGGGCATAGAAAATGTTTATGAAATTGGTCAGTCGTAAGCTATGTATGGTGGCTTTGCTTAAGTATGTTTTCTAAAAATTTCAAGGTGCAATCAAATGCTATTCATTTTTTATTCTCAAGAGGCTACCTAAGGTATTAAGCCTTTTTTCTTTCTGTGCAACACTTACTAAATAAGTTTTTGTATTTAGACATTTCATCAAACTGCTGAACAAGATTAATGACCACATTCATTCACCAACTTCAAAAGGTTATATTTGGAGTGCTGGCAGTGCAACTTAGATCTATTTACACTTCAAGATAGAACGATTCAATTTGTTTTTGCTAGAGCTCTTCCAATGACACACTTTTCTCTATTGCATGACTAAGACAGGAAAGTAGTTCTCACGGCAAACGCTATTCTGCAAAGGAATTGTTGCACCCTAATGATTTTTCAGGACTCAGAATGCAAGATGTCATGAGAGTTCCCTTACTGCAGTAGGTTTTACAGTTTGTGTGATTAGAAGCTCTGTTTGCTGCTTTAAAGATGGAGCAGTGTGTAAGGATGGGTGGGAGAACAGCGCGGTCGGGGGCGCGGAGCCGCACGGTGCTGCACACGGCGCAGAGACGATAACCAGAGCTGCCGCCTTTGCGCCAATGCACGGCGGCTTTGCCTCAGCAGGACCGCACTGTGCCACTGCTCGGAGCCTCTCATCTGCCCGGTGAGGCTGCTGGACACCTCTCTGTATGAGGATCCCACCTCAGAATCATGGGCTCAGCAAAGTTTTGGTATCTGGGCCATTATCATCCTCTAGTAAAGTGACAGATAAATAAATACATTTATGAAAGGATAAGAATTCCCTGGATAACAATTGGAAAATGACTTCTTTTTGTGATGTGATCCCGTTATATTATCTTGGTTTGTGTGATACTCTGGGGTCTTCCTGCCTCAGACTCCTCGGACTCCTCCGTAGCTGGGAGTATAGGCATTATACAGGACTGTGATAAATAACTGATATTGGAAGAATAGCTGAGGCTGTCTTGGTTATGCGTAAACATCCTTCCTCCTTAAGCAAAATTTATCAAACTTCATCAGCCTTTCATAATTCAAATGTACCGAAAGCCAGCAGAAGAACTAATATTGTGATGGCCTTCTCTCAGGATCATACAGAACTCCAATTTGTGGGGTTCACTAAATACCACATCTAATCCACGGCAGCTCCTCCCACCCCTGAGCTCACCCTTACTCCCATGTCATGCATGCCCATTCCACACCAGTAACTTGAGCAGGTTTGCCTGCCAGCTTAGGTGAAGGAAGTAGTGATGTCTGCTGAGTTCTCTTCAAACAAATTTTAGAGAGAAGTAGGAGAAGTGTTAGCTTGAGGGCAGCTTAAGCTACATAGTAAGTTTAAGCCCTACCTGTACTATATATGAGGACTGAATGATAAGAAAAGGAATCTCACCATATTAAAAAGCCTTTTCACAGCAAAAATGTCCATCAATAGAGTGAAGAGACTACTTACAGAATGGGCAAAACTTTTACCAGCCATTCCCCAGATAAAGTACTAATATCTAGAATACATAAAGAAGAAAAAAATCAGAACCCTCGAATTTATTTATTTATTTTTATTTATTTTTTATTTTTTTGTCTTTTTGAGACAGGGTCTCAACTATGCGGTTCAGGCTGGCCTTAAGCTCACTTTGTAGTTCAGGCTGGTCTCGAACTCACAACAATCCTCCTGCCTCAGCCTCCCAAGTGCTGGGATTACAGGCCTGCGCCACCATGGCCCAGCATCAAACCCACGAATTTAAAGGCCCTGTATGTGACCCTATTTCTGTTTTTTTTCCTGCTATTTGTTTTTGCTTTTATTTATACTCTTCAAAATAAAGTAAAATAAAATAATTTTTTAAAACATTAAAGACCCAGTCCAAAATGGGCATCTGCAATGAACAGACACTTTTTAAATGAAGCACAAACAGAAAATAAATATATAAAAATGTTCAACATCACTAGACATTGGACAGATGCAAATTAAAACAACACTGAGATTCCATCTCACTTCAGAAAGAATGGCTGGCATCATGAAATCAACCAATAACAAATGTTTGCAAGGCTGTTGGGAAAAATGAAGCCTATTCCATTTTTGGTGGAAGTGCAAACTGGTAGAAACAATATGGAAATAAGTATATAGACCCCTCAAAAACCTAAAGTTAGAGTTCCATTTGACCTAGCTATTCCCCTTCCTGATATCTTTACAAAAGAGTGAAAAGCATCTTTCTATAGCGTTACATGCAAAGCTATGTCTACATCTATAGCAGAACAATGTGTAATGGCTAAATCTTGAAAACTATTCAAATGCCCGTCAATGGATGAATACGTAAAGAAAGATATGGTTTTATATATAGCGGAGCATTATTCTGCCATAAAGAAGGATAAACGTGAAATATTTTAAGGTAAATAGATGCACTTGAGATTATACAGTTCAGTGAAATGAATCAGACACTTATGTTTATATATCCCATTTTTTCTCCTGTGAGAAGCTGAACGGGTAAACGGAGATCAAAATGGATAACAGATACTGGGAAGTTGGAAGACAGTGTTAAAATGGGAAGGAGAACAAGGAAGGGAGAAGGGAAGGAAGGAAAAAAATGTAGAAAGAAAAAATGAAAACAAAGCATTTGTAAATGGGGGGGTGTGTTGAAGGAAGAGGATGGGAATGGGGGAAAAAGAAGAAGCGTGATACACAGTGTACAAGTACGAATACCCTATGACGAATATGACATTATGTACATCAACAGTGTACTAACTGCATATACATATATGTATACATATACATATATATATATATATATATATATATATATATGCAATTTTTAAAAATTTAGTACAAGGTCTACAGCATCTCACTACACAGATTGGACTTGTAGTGATTCTTCTATTTTCAGTTTCCCAAGCACTGAGATTACAGGCGCTGGCCACCATGCCCAGTCTCAATCACACTCTCAGTGTGCCCCTGGGGCAGGGCTGGCACCACAGGCTGGGACTGAACCTCTGAAATCCTAACCTCTGCATCTGCCTAAGCAGGCACTTCAATCCACTGAGCTATCTGGCCGGCCCTAAAATTAATATTTTTACAAAGATGTGTACAGTGCCTGAAACACCCTACGCACTCCCTGCTTGGCTATATATTAGCAGGAAAACCTTCTGTCTGCTCTTCCCCTTCCTCGGCGTTCTTGACACTCACACTTCGTATTCATCAATATTTATCCATAAATATTTCACAAATCATTCTGTTTATTGCTACAGCATACAGAAATGCTCTCTTATTTTCCATCACAACATAAAAACGAAGCCAAATGTTTAAACAGGAAAAACAAACCAATACGATACCTTTTCAGGCCGCCAGTAAAGACATGAACTGATCCGATACCATGCCCGGCCTCTGCTGCCTTCTCACCTCGAGCACTCCAGTGACTTCACAGTCGCTTTCTCCTTCCTGTTAGCTGCGCTCTGAGGCTGCGTGAATCCAAACTGTGAAGAGAGCATTTGATTTTTTGTCATTTCGAAGAAAACTGTGGCTCCCAAATATAAATGCTTTCATTCATTATTAATCAAAATAATATGCCAAAACGTTGCATTTAAAAGCTATCGTTGGGGGCCAGGGGATGGCTCAGTGGAACAAGTGCTTGCCTGGCAAGCGCAGGGGCCTGAGTTCAACACCAGGTTCCACCAAAAAAAAAAAAAAAAAAAAAAAAAAAAGCCATTATAGGCTGGCCAAATAGCTCAGTAGATTAAAGCACCATCCTGGAAATAGGGGCCCCACCCCCAGGGCATGCTGAGAAGGTGAGTGAGACTGGGCATGGTGGTGCACACCTGTAATCCCAGCATTTGGAAGGCTATAACAGGGGAATCACTATGAGTCTGATCTAGTAGTGAGACCTTGAACACACTATAGACTGTTCTCTAAAACACAATCAATCAATGAATGCCATTATTAAATATAAGCATTTTGCAATGCCCTGGGAAAAACACCAGTATTAACTGTGCAGCTAAATGTTTAGTTTTAAGTTTTGAATACCATTTCTACCTTGAAGAGTACGATTATTCACATACTCAAAAACCTTCCTTTTAAAAATTGTCACCTATTTATCGTTTTGAAAGATGCACAGACAAAATACTTAAGAAACTGTCAGCCTTACTCGTGAAAGACTTGAACAAGGGTTCTCCTGGCCCTTCAAAAGGTGCTACTAGAAAAGGGCATTTACTACAAAGCAGGAAAGTCTGATGTCTTTTTATTAACTCAATCAAATGTGATGCCAGACAGAAGCGCCCTCGCTGACCCTTGACCCAGAGTCTTCCTGCGTCTACACTGCGTAAACCAATACCGACTGAAAGTTGTGGGGCTGTACAGTCGCACCTCTGGGTTGTCCGCTGATGATTGGGGCCAGGCGCGCTTCTCCCCTTTCCCCGTCCTAGGGGGCCTCAGGAGCTAGAAGGTCCCTCCGGAAATCTAACCTTTGGGGCACTTCCCTAGCCTTGTAGCAAGCTGGGGCGGAAGCAATCCCGGAGGCCTGGCCAAGCGCCTAACTTGCCCGCCCAGGGCGTGGACTGCGCACGTCCGCTCCCTCCCCGGGGCTGAGGAAGCCAGCGGCTCCTACACCTCAGGCAGAGGTTCGCATCCGCTGGCTTTTTTGCTGAGGTCCCAGCACCTGCTTCCCAAATTCCGGTCCTGGTGCGTACTCCAAAGGAGCAGCCTAGGTATGTGAGCTTGAAGTTAGGGACTCCCCGAAGGTCTGTCTTTCCAGGATCCTGGGCAGGGTTCGGTGTCGGAGGACACAGGTCGCAGGTTGCAGAGAGCAGGGCGCAGGGCGCAGGGCGCAGAGTGCGGGAGATCCCTGCAAAAAGCTCCCCGAGCAGCGGTTTCCTGCCCAGCTGTCCACACTCATCTTAGTGCTCAGGTTTCGGGACGGGAAGGTGGGTGGAAGAAGCCCATTGGTGGGAAGGTTCCCGGAGGGGGACCCGCGGGAGTTCCGGCTAGCTCCTGCTCCACAGTCCCTCGAGGGTGCGCTCGCCCCTAGGAGATTGGGGACAGTGATTCAGGGTCTCCTGGCGCCTGCAGCTGTGCACTGTGGTTTCTCCGCAGGTCACCATGGATCCGGAGGGGAACTCTGGTGGTAAAGAGAACTTGGAGCTGGGAAAGAAAAGGTAGTGGTTTTGTTTTGTTTTTGTAGTTTACTTGGCTTGAGGGATTGGGGCCATTTGTTGCTAGCTTCCAGAGATCGTTGATGGTGGTGGGTTAGGGAACTTGAGGTCTTGCAGTCCCATGGATAGAGCACATCCTAGGCTGGGTTGGACCTCGCGTGTACGTGTCCATCCTCTCTGGGTCTTGGTGAGGCTCTTCCGAAGCTTTCTGGCCCCAGACAGGCCATGGTGCACATTCTTTGTTTTGTTACTGTCCGCTTTGCAAGCAGTGCGGATCATGGTCCCTGCTCAATGCTCTGTGGTCCAGGGTCCTTCTGGTAAAAGAGGGTAAGCGTGGCTTGTTTGTGGAGCAGCAGAAAAATACGCAAGGCCAAAAGCTACATTTAAATTGTTTTTGTTTTAGTTTTAACTGGAAATGACTATAAAGTTAATTAAACGAAGGACAGAGAAAAAATAATTTTCTGAAGAAAATTTTGATCACAAGGTATATAGAAAAGTCTAATTTTATAGGTTCATCATGCATAGAAAACTGTAGATAAAATGTATTAGTAAATTTATTAATAGAATTAGAAAGCAAGGCTTTCAATGTAAAAGAAAAAAATACAGATGTAGAAGTTGAACAAGTAAGGTTGGTTTTTCAGTCCACTAAAAAGGACATTAGAAAGCATTCTTCCTGCCTGACCTTGGCTTCTAAAAACTATTGAAGGCTCATGGTGAAGAAGGTGGCTTCAGACAAGTCTGAAAAGAAGTTCAGGGTGTCACGTACCTGGAGCAAGGAAGTAGATTTGACCGCAGTGGACACAGGAGCAGGGCCTTGAAGGGGCCTCCCCTGGCCACCTCCACCAGCAATGGAGCATAAGAGAAAGTAATAGCGGTAGTTTGCTGTGAGCACCGCATGGTTGAGAGCTGTGAAAGTACTGTGAGCGGAAGGAAACTGGGAGAGTATGACAGGGAAAATAAAGAAGTGTTTTCACAGGACAATTCTTATGTCATATGTGAACCTGCATTGTTGTGCCACAGGGCCTTGAATAAAGAACCCAACCTGATCCTATCCAAGGGCTGGTTATAGCTCAAATTGAGGATTGCAGGCAGCTTTCAAGGTCTCTCTCCTGTACACAGGCAGATAAATCTCAATGTTCTTAGAGAGACATTGGTTCAGGATTTTTCAGTTAACCGCACATAGGAAAGGATGCTGTCATCTTACCTCCAGAGCTCTTTAAGGAGTAAATCTGTATCTGAGACCATCTGGAAGCACGAGTGGCCAGCCTTAGGGTTGTAATGCAAGACTTTGGTCCTAAGTTGCAACTAAAATTCTTGTCATTACCCAAATGGTTCGCATGAGGGTCCGCTGTGGTTGATTCAGGCAAGAACTGTCAGTGGATCCTAAACTGTTCAGAGAAGCTACATCCAATAATTGTCTTCACAGTTCTTACTCATGCGAAGACAGAAGATGCAGTGTTGTGGGGAAAGAGTTTACAGTTAGCACTTCAACCTTGTGGCGAGACTTAGCTTCACTTGTGCAGGGAGAGCCCAGGAAGCTGCTGAATGTGTGATGGGATTTGAGGACAAAACACCACATAGACACTATGCTACCAAAAAGTATTTTAAACATTTTATTTTTATTAGTCTACATCCACAGTACATAAAGATTACACTCATTATGGGAAATAGGTTACATGTACACATACATCTCAATTCTTTTATGTTTTCCTTCCCATTTTAAAATTTTTGTGAGCATCAGATTCATTTATTTTTTTTGAACTTTATTTATGTATTTGGTGCAGAGTCTTGTTATGCAGATCAGACCCATAGTAATCCTCCTGTCTCAGCCTCCCCACCACTGGGATTACAGAGCTGCTCCACCATGCCCAGTTTTGGTAGTCTGCACAGTGCCCCTGAGGTTCTGGGGCCAGCATAGCATATGGTAGTGGGGACTGAACTAGGTCCTTGTGCTTGCCAAGCAGGAACTTAGACCACAAAGCTATCTCCCCATCCCTTATTTTTTTATAAATCCTTATCCAATTATCATAATATTTAAGGTTAACCCAATTAGACTTCTAAGCTGGTGCTATGCCACAGAAATATAATGGGAATCACACTGATAATTCAAAACATACACCCATGTTTATAGCAATTTGTCATTGAAAAATCTTGGGAATAGGCCAAATGCCCATTAACTGAGGAATGGACAAAAAGAAATGGTCTTCTTATGTAATGGAGTATTAGTCAGCTATCAAAAAAGATAAACCCAAGAGATCGTACTCATAATTGAAGTAAATCAGACCCCCATGTGTAAACATCATATTGTCTCCCTAGTGTAAGATCTTTTTTTTTTTTTTTTTTTTTTTTGTATTTTAGGGAAGGGTCTGCCGGGTGTTCAGAGTCTTTCTACTAGATCAGACTCATAGTGAACTGCCTGTCTATAGCCTTCCACCAACTGGGATTACAAGTGTGCATGCTGGCTCAGTGCACCTTGGAGGCAAGGCCATCATGGCAGACCTGGGAATCGAACCCCTGGCCCCTGCACCTGCTTGCAGGTGTTTTAATCCACTGAGCTATTTGGCTGCCCCTACGCTAGTGTAAGATCTTCAAAGAGTAAATAAAGTCTGAAAGGTATAGTAGGTACTGTGAAAAGGCAAGGAACTGTTCAGAGGGAAGGAACAAGTGGGAAGGGGGACAGGAGAAAAATAAAAATGGAGAAGAAAACGATAGCGTACATCGGACACCTTGAGTAATTGTACTGCTGAGTTCTGCTGGTTTATTAAATGGAGAAGTTATTGCTTTAACTTTTTATTTCTCCTTTTTACTTTTTTATAATTTTGATTTTATAATTTGTAAATTTTATGATTTGTATAATTGTTTAATAATTTTTCATGCTTATATCTGATAATCTGAATAACTAACTTGAAGACAACATTATACAATATAAATACCATCATTGAATTCTTATTGTTTTGTTTTGTGAAATTCTGTATGATTTGTAATGGTTTTTTTTAACTGTGTTTTTATTCTCTTTTAAAAACTTAAAAGTCACAGATGAAATTAATGTATAAAATTTCATGGAGTGCTATAACCAAAGTATAACTTCCACTTGTAAAAGAAATTATGAGTAAATTCACATTTTTTAAAAATAGGAACTCCTTCATTATAGGGTATAGCTTACATTTTCTGTACGTTGACATTTGTATTCAGTATGAAAGCGGTGGTATATCCAAGGCCCACGACATAGCTCGACAGCCCGAGCACCCGCCTGGCAAGGGCAAGGGCCAGGGATCAATCCCTTGTACCCCATGCCTTGCTGGCCACTGAAACTGTGTGGTGGTTCAGGTCTGTAATCCCAGCGTTTGGGAGGCCGGGACAGAATGATCACTTTGAGTCCCAGGTGCTTAGCGAGACCCTGTACCGAAGGTAGTGGATCCAAAATGCGGTGCACTCTGGATTGTGCCTTTCCCTTCAAAAGAGTCAATGTTATATGTATATACAGAGAGGCTTTCTTGATTGAAAGACTGAAAAAAAATAAAAAACATCCAATATACTGTGTGCACTCTGACTAAAACAGAGTACAAAATAAAAACACCTATAGAAAATGTTCCAGACAGAGCTGACCAAATAGCTCAGCAAATTAAAGTACTTGCAAGCAGGCTCAGGGACCAGGGGTTCAATCCCTAGGCCTGCAGTGCCAGCCTTGCCCCCAGGACGCAGATGAGACTGGGCCTCTGATTGCATCTCTTGGGAGGCTGTAAACAGATCTACTGTACAGACACTACTACGAGGCCGATCTAGCAGTGAGACCCTGAATACCCTGTACGCCTTTCCCTAGAATACAAAAAAAGAAAAAAGACAATGTTTCAGAGAGACTGGACTTGATGGGTGCCTATAGTCCAAGTGTTTGGAAGGCTAAAAATCATGAAGGATCACTACAAGTCTGATCTATGTAGTACGACCCTGTTGACCCCATACTAAATACATTAAGAAAAAGAAAAATGGTCCAGAGTTTTTTAGATAATATCAAAATTAATGTTAATTTTCTTTGCTGTGATACAGGTAGGAAAGTATGTGGCATGCTCTAATGCCTGCAAAAGACATTTAAGTACTTTAGTAGAATATTAACAATTGGTAATATTTACTTCCTTCTATATAAAAAGTATGGCGAAATGTTAGTCTTCGATAAATTAAAGTGAATGAGACGGGTGGTTAGTATGCTGTTTTTTCAAATTTTCTACTTATTTGTAACTCTCCATATATATAGAAACACTCCACAGAGTCCAGTGCATAGTATACTTCTTATTTTTATCTTTTTTTCCCTCCTAACATGGTAGATTAAGTACAGTGTTTCAAAGTACAGGTATATGTGAGTCTGAACACTGAAAGTACGCAGTGGAAAAAGGTCACAAAAATTGCTTCAGAGCCAGGCGTGGTGGTGCAGGTCTGTAATCCCAGCACTCAGGAGGCTGAGGCAGTAGGATTGTTGTGAGTTCAAGACCAGCCTGAGCTACAAAGTGAGCTTAAGGCCAGCCTGAACTGCATAGTGAGACCCTGTCTCAAAAAGAGAAAAAAAAAAATTGCTTCAGTGCATATCTTCATTATTGTAGTTGACCTTCAAAGGTCAACTTTCAGAGTAGGAATTTTTTGTAATTATTTATTAAATTGTGCTTATTAAAATTTATTTTATTACCTTTTGCGATCCGGGGGTCCAACACTGGGCCTCACATGCTAAGCAAGTGCTTCTTGGCTGCTGGCCACATGACCATGGATTTTATTCTGTTAGCAACACCATGTTTTAGCATGAGATTGTGAAAGGGTGTTGCATTGCGTTAGTAGCTAACGGTGGGAGAGAAGCATTTTCTGGAGGGTCTGTGTTTGAGAAACCATGATGCTGATGCTTGATGAGCAATAGGCCTTTGACGGCTTTGTGCTTCCTGCTGGTGAGAAGAAGTGAGCGACCTAGTAGGTGTGAGACTCACAGGAAAGTGTGTCCCTGTGCAGCGCAGTGCTGTGCCGCACAAAGCGGAGGGTCACACCGTGCAGCCGGGCTGGTGTTCAGGGAGCTGGCTTTGCAGTTTAAATGTTGCCTTTGTTCCAGCAGTTGGACCATGGGCAACTTAACTCTTCTGCAATTTTCTCATCTCTAAAGGGACGAAACTGTGCCTTTCTCAGAGTTGTTTAGAAAAAAGTAAAGTGTGGAAAGTGCTTACTTAGCCACTCTCTAGAATATGTTTTTCAAAATAGTGTCAGATTTATTACGTAGATCAGATTCATAGTGATTCATAATGTCAGATTCATTCTCAGTCTTCCCAGTGCTGGGATTACAGGCACATGCCACCATGCCCAG
>PVKA01013823.1:0-54022 GCA_004027165.1 Ctenomys sociabilis | reverse complement strand
TCCCTTTATTTCTCCCTCTTTTCTAATGGCTGTTGCTAAGGATTCCAACACTATATTGAATAGGAGGGGTGATAGAGGACATCCTTGTCTTGTACCTGATTTAAGAGTAAAAGATTTCAGTTTTTCCCCATTTAGGATTATATGAGCTTTTGGGTTGTCATAGATGGCTTTTATCAAGTTAAGATAGAGTCCATCTATTTCAATTTTCTGTAGGACCTTGAACATGAATGACTGTTGGACTTTGTCAAAGGCTTTCTCTGCATCAATTGAGATGATCATGTGGTTTTTAGATTTCAGTCTATAAATCTGTAAATATAATATCATGTATGCACCTTGTACAATACCAAAACATTATGAAAACAGTTTGCAATGTATTAATTTATCAAATCTGTATTGTTAATGTGTCTTGAAACTGTCTGATTGACATTTCTGGTTCAATAATAAAAAAAAGGGTAATAAATGAAAACAAGAACAAATGACATAGCAGTGTCCTGCTACAATATTGTGTATGGTTAGATACCTAAATTTCAGTCTAAAATTTGTTAATTGTCTATTTCTATTTGTTAACTTTTTCTCATTTTCTGGATGGATTAAAATTTAGCATATCAATGAAAAAAAATAAACCACCTGCATTCCTGGAATGAACGCCATTGATCATGATGTTCTTAATCATTTGCTGCAATGTGTTTGCCCATTTTTTATTGAAGGTCCTGTTTATATGTTAAGTAACTGAGATTGGCCTATAGTTCTTTTTTTTTTGGTTGGGGTTTTCTTTGGTCTTGGTATCAGAATAATACTTGCCTCCATGAATGAGTTTGGAAGAAATTTCTCTTTAAATTTCACTGAAGAGTTTGAGAAGGCATTAAGTCTTTTCTAAATTTGTTTTTAAATTCAACTGTGAATCTACTGGAACCTGGGTTTTTCTTTGCTGGCAGCTTTTTAAATGTACATTTTTCAATTTAATTTCCTCTTATTGGGTTAGTCAGAGTTTTTAAATCTTTTTCACTCAGGTTTGGCATTCATCTGTATCTAGAAAACTGCATAACTTCTGTTTAACATCTTATTATAGTAATGCTTTTGCAAGTAGATATTGATGAACTTCTGAATTTCTATAGGTCTGTAGTGATTTCTTCCTTTCATTCCTTATTGCATGAATTTAAGTTTTTCTTTCCTTTTATTGATAAGGCTGACTATGGGATTATCAGTTTTATTTACTCTTTCTAAAAATCTGCTTTTTGATTCATTAATTCTTTGTATTATTTTCTTGGTTTGCACTGCATTTCTTTCTTCTCTGAGCTTTATTATTCTGTTCCTTGTTTGAGTTTTGGGCTTGTCTTGCTCTTCTTTCTTAGGAGCTTGAGCTGCAGCAAAAGATCCTTTATATGAGCTTGTTATGTTTTCCCATTGTTGAAATTTACTGCTAAAAATTTCCCTCTAACAACAGATTTCATTTAAGTTGTATATGCATTTTCATTCCATTGAAAAGATTTTTTAATTTCTTCTATGATCCACTGATTATTAAGGAGTTTGTTATTTAAGTTTTATGTGTCTATGGTGTGTTGTGGTTTCTTTTGTCACTACTTTTTCAGTTTCATTGCACTATAGTCAGACAATATGCAGGGTATATTTTCTATTCTATTGCATTTAGTTGAGCTCGCTAAAGAGCGAGCTGTTAGTTTATGGTCTATTTTGGAGAGCATCCTGTGTGAAGCTGAGAAGAATAGGTGTTCTGACATTGCTGGGTAGAATATTCTGTAAAGGCCTACCATGTCAATTTCTTTACAAGTTTGGTTTAGTTCTACTACTTCTTTGCTGATTTTTTTTTTTGCCTATTTGATCTATCTCTTTGTGAGAGTGTGGTGCTAAATACCCCCATTACAATTGTGTTATTGCTTTTATTAAATGTCTGTTAAAAATTGTCTTATGTAGTTGGGTGCTCCTACACATGGTGAATATATGTTTATGATTGCCATGATGTACATGTCTTTCAGTAAAGAAAATTCTTCTTTTGGTAAATGTACATCATGTTTAAGAATATTAATTAGGGCTGGACAGATAGCTCAGGGGCATAAGTGCCTGCCTAGCAAGTGCAAGGTCCTGAGTTTGATCACTGGTATAAAAAAAAAATTTCTTCAGGGAATTCGAACCAAAGAATGATAATTCACATGCCATTTTATTATGTTAACATTCTGAAATGTATATTATATTGAACAGGTTGTGTTTTGAAGAAGTTAGAGAATTTTGCATCTTATTAGTCATGAAAGAATAATACATATTTACCCCTGAAACAGGGAAGTAGTCTAAAGAGAAACCACAGCTTTTTTGTTCTCTTCTCAGTGAATTATCACTATTTCTATACTTTTAGTTTTCTAGGATATATCATTGTCTAAAATCTTATTCAGTGCCATTAATTTGACAAATATTTGCCATACAATTCTCTAATCACATCAGCCTATTTTAATTAAAACTTTCATAGTTCTGGCTGATGGGGCAAATAAGGGAATGCCACATTTTAATATGAGGTTTTATTTTTCTCTTAAAGAAAACTACCCAAATAGAATATGGTATTTCTTTTCTATTTTAGCAACATCCAGATTTAAGAGCATCCTGTTATTAGGTAAAACTATAAAATATTTTAGGAAAACGCAACAGTATGCAAGTGTAAGTGAATAATGGATATAGGAATCCCTTATTCTTACAATGTGGTGTGTTCATAGTAACACAGTTCCACTCTTGGGCCTCAGGAGAATGCATAAAGGGTGGCTTGACAACAAAAAGTGGTGAAGTTTAATATGTGGAAGTCAATATAAAGTGATTATTGTATCACAAAATTTTTGAATTTTATATGCTAAAACAGAGCAGTTTCTGATACATTAGCTGTAGAAATCCACCATCTTTATAGACATACATTATAGGAACACGAGGATCAACACACCAGAACATAGAAAGCATAACTTCTTTTTCCTTAAGTCAGGCACTGTGCCATGAAGCTGTATCACTAGCCCCATAACTTCTTTTCTAAGGTGCTTTCCCTGAAAAAAACAAACTAGTTCAATAATCTTTTTGATAAATGCTAAAGTGAAATATCAAGGAAAAAGATGAAAAAAAGAAACAATATTAGAACAGAAAATAATGGGCATGAAAGTTATATTCAAAAGTTTTAATAAACTGTGGAGTTTCAGCAGAAAAAAACCATAAGATAGATCAATATTTAAGAGAAAAAAGCAGAAGTATTTATCTCAAAGAGGTATATGGTAAATAATCAGGACTTTGTGTCTTTTTAACATTTTCATTTAGAGTCATGGAGGGGAGAAAATATTAAAGATACTATTCTTAGAGTCATCTGATGCATTTAAATAAAAAATGACAGAAAATGTACACATGTATTTCTAAAGAATATAAAGAGAGAGATTATTCCCTAGAGATTATTTCTGAGTCAATAATAGTGTGTATTCCAAACTAGGAAGAGAAGATCAAAGAAAATAAAGACAGTTATGACCCCATAACTTATATTACAAAATCAAAACAAAAAATTAACAAATCTAACGTGCTATATGTACATACAGAAGTATTCTATTATTTTTGAGCATAATTTGGATATTAAAGTTATTTTACATGTAAAATCACAGAAAATAATTTACTATATTAACATAAAAGAAGAAAATCATAATTTGTATCCTGAAAATAATTTGCAATTGTTAATTATAATCTAGGCTTTTAAGAAAAATATTTGACTAAATTCATGATAATAATGTATTATGTTGAGAATAGAAAATAATTTCCTTGCTTTGTTTTTAAGAACTGTGATAAATGTCAATTTTAGTTATGAAAGATCAGTTTTCCTAGAGACAGAGAGAAAAGGAAATTTTCTAAAGATCTAGATGATGAATACTTGATAAAAAATATGTGTTCCACCTTGTGCCTAAGATGTTTGATATTCAGACAGATAGGGAGGTTAAACCCAACTACATATATTGTAGGTAATAATAAGCTTCTCTCCTGGAGGGTTAACAACCTATATTTTCAGACCAAATATTAGAGAAAAAGAAGGGCTGCAAGGACAGCCAACATTTTGGCCCTATCCTTTCAAGGTCAGTGAGGACTCAGGACATAGAAGAACCCAACTCAGCTGTGTCCCAAATTATTTGATCAAGGAGATTATGGGGCCATAGAGGAAAGTGATCGATGTGCCTAAGGACAGTCACATGGAAAGAAAACATTCTCTCAGGGTTTCACAGAGAGCAAATTGGTCAAGGAGTGGCCATGACTCATCCACGTGCCTGACACTGACAAAAGATCTACAAACTGTGGTACACGGTTTCAAGATAAGTCCTGAGGAGACAAGACTGACCTTGTCAGATACAAAAGTTATATTTCTTGTATAGGTCTTGTATATATATTTCTTATATAGGTCTTGCTTAATCTTGGTATTAACCATCCAGCAGAAAAGTGTAGAAACGAGGTATGAAAAATGAAGCCATGTAATATGCGGAAGCAATGTAATATGCTGAGCTTCAGACATTACCAGTCCTGCTGACAACACACTAGTATTGTGGACTACTGGACTATATTGGAATATTTTGCTGAATTCATGTACCTATAATATTTGATTGCAATGGAATACCCATCTGTGATAAAACTAAACAAAAATGGGGCTATAAATGAAGGACCATTTTGTATCTGTATATACAAAATAGTTAAGATAGATATACAGCTATTTTCACTTAATTCAATGAGAAGAAAGATTTGTACTAACAGTGTTTGAACAGGATATCATGTCTTCATCTTGTTCTATGAATGACTACTATTAAGACAACAATATGGAATATATTAATTGTTGTAACTCTCCTATGAACCTGTTTTTGAAAGTGTCTCATTGCATTTTTTTCTCAATAAAATTAATAAAAAATTTAAAAATAAGGACTCCCTCAATAGTTGAACTATGGACCGTGTGTATTTTTACCTTGTCACAAAATTTGTCTTAATTTTGTCTATGTTATGAGGTTTGCTGAAAGACTGAAATAAGAGTAGCATACTAAATAATGTAACAAGGGAAAGTTTAAAACTGCTCAATATCAGGCTTTTGTCTTCTTGCTTCTTTTAGCCAGATCTACAGTGAAATTCAAAAGCAAACTAGAGATATGAAAAGTGTACAGTTACATCAGAAAGAAGCCCCTAAAAATGGAAATGAAGTAAAGCATGGTTGCTAAAAAGATTAGCATTGAAAATAACCCAAATACTTTATATTATGGCAATCAGAAATATGGCTTGACAACACCTTGGGAATCAGTAATACCCTACCATTACAGACTCACGGGTGCAAAACTAAAAACTTGCAGTGGAGAAGATATGAAATAAAAAAAGTCACCCAGGTATTTGGCTTCCTGGGATTCCCAGCATTGGATCCTGAATTAATCACAAGCTCTAGAAGCTGCCCCATGACTGCATGAGGCTTTGTGGGGACAACTAGACACAAACCATAGTAGGGGCTGTAATCTTGAAGAATATATTGTCCCTGGTTCCTCAGTCTTTGCTTCCTGGCTGCCATCAAAGAAGCAGCTTTCAACCACCAACCACCTGCATAACGCTGTTTCTGACTTGGAACCTTCGGATACCGTGAGATAAAGATGCCTCTCCTCCTTTGACTTGTGGATTCAGGTGATTTGTTCCAACTATGAAAAAGCAACCAATATAGACAGTAGTAGTACCTACATCATAAGCTTGTTGAGAGGGTATAAGAAAATGTCTCAAGAGTACCTAACTATTAGGCATAGTGCTTTGTAAGCATTCAGGGAATAGAAATGAGAGTCATTGTCTTCAGCACTATTATGCCAGATTTTCTAGAAGAAGGGAATAAATGTTAATGATGAAGCCCAATTTTATTAAATGGATTTTTTTAATGCACAGCTAAGTGCATTTTTACTCAAAAGAAAGTGTATATTCAGAAAATATCTGTCGCATTTTCAGCTGAGAGGATAGAATAATGAAATAAAGGGAGGTAGAGGGGAAAATATAAGAAAGCCTATGTCCCAAGAAGCACTGTATTTTCAGGAGACCACCTTATGACTTTATCTCCAGTTAGTTAGGCATCTTTAGCCAAAAAGTATCTCTCCTTATTCCAACCTTCAGCAAGTTTTAAGTAGATTGTAACAAACTGGGGTGGGGGTGTTTTTCTTACTAGATGTCTGTGTTCAGGGTAACAATTCCAATGCACACCAAAAAGTGAAAAATAAAATTAAAATGCAATGAAAAGTTTTAAGCCAGGAAGAAAAGGTCTGGATGATATAATTGGGTGAGAACACCAGAAAGACTAGAAAGAAGAAGAAAATCTTTCTTACTATTTTCAGATATTTGTGAAGCACTAGCAAAATACTCAAAAGACAAGTCATGAGAACCAACAAATTAACTTTTAAGGCTCAGTATATAAATTTCTCTTCAAAATACAGCAGTTAACATAAATGAAAACATAAAGTATAAATATATACAGGCACAAACAGTACAGAATAAGAAACTGATGAAAGATGCACAACATGTCTACACTTAAAGATGGTTGACAGAAATTTAAGACAATCAAATTCAATCAAGGGATCCTCTATGTGAATTAGAACACTTATTTTAATATGCTTGTTAACTCTAAATAGTCTCATTAATTAAGCTTAAGATTTTGTAGAAATTGAAACTTCCAATTATTTGACCAGATAATTGCCAAGCCATAGCCTATCTGTAACCCAAAGTCACTGTATCCACTTTGTTAGCCCAAGTCCTGATTTTATGTCCATCTCAACTTCAAAAATAAATTTATTTCCATACAAACTATTTCCCTGTTGGTCAACTTCAGCACATCTACATCATGAACAATAAAAATATGAAAACATACAAACCTATAAATATTTTCTTCAAAGCATTAGTGCTATTTCCACTCTTCTAGCCAAATATACTAGACTGACCTGATTGAGACTTAGAAAGCTGAACAGTGAGGGTGTGTCCTCTTGAGTTTATGTTAGCAATAGGGTGTCCTTAAAGATGTTTCTTTTGCCCTCCCTCTATGTCATGGTATTGCTGAGAACGTCTCACTACAGAGACCTCTGTGAAGTACGCTTAAAGGTAAAATTTACTACATACTGTGTTTAAAATAGAGAATCTTTGCAAAGAAGAATGGAAGTGGGTAAGGCTGGCCAGAGGAGAATTTGAACTTCAAATCAGGTCTGAGGATAGTCTTGTCCAACCTCATAGAAAATTCAGAAACAAAAATTTTCCAGCTCGAGTTTTCTTCACAAGGCTGAAAACATGAGGCTTCTGCGGAATTCTCACCCATTGTCCCTGAATGGATGACGACTTTGGAAAAAGCACATTTCCTCAGGTGCATCTATCCTTTAAGTTATTAGGAATTCAAAGCAGTATACTGGAAGAAGCACTCCCAGCTGCTACGACTCCTGGGAGGCAGCACTTGGGTAGTGTATCTTCAGGTTCATCATGCCCACAGCAGAGTGCTTTCTGTTTCAGGACCGTTTTCAGTGAGAGAACAAACAAGTTCCTTAAAACCTCCTGGCAAGCCGGAAGTTACGCAGAATCCCTACACGAATCTGCTTGGTCCTGACACTGTAGACCACAGGGTTCAGCACTGGGGGGAGAAGCAAGTAGATATCAGCCATGAGGACATGCACTATTGGAGGCAATTGTTTCCCAAAGCGATGGACCATTGACACTCCAATCACTGGGACAAAGAAGATGAGCACCACGCAGATATGGGATATGCACGTGTTGAGTGCTTTCAGCCGCTCTTCACGAGAGGCAATGCTAAGCACGGCATTCAGAATCAGAGCATAGGAAAGAAGTATAAAGACTGAATCCAGACCAAGAGTGACAATGACGACACACAGCCCGTAAATGCTATTGATCTTGGCATCTGAACAGGACAGCTTCAGAACATCTTGGTGCAAACAGAAAGAATGGGAGAGTACATTGCTGTGGCAGTAGTGATAACGTCTCAGGAGCAAGGGTGTGGGCAGGACAACCCCCATGCTTCGGGACAGGCAGGCCAAACCAATCTTCCCAATGACATCGTTGGTGAGGATGGTAGAGTAGTGCAGAGGACGACAGATGGCAACAAAGCGGTCAAAGGCCATGGCCAGCAGCACCGATGACTCCAGAAATGTGAATGTGTGGATGAAGAAGAGCTGAGCGTAGCAAGCGCTTGCCTGAATTTTCTGAACATCGAGCCAGAGCACAGCAAGCACTGTGGGAATTGTGGACATGGACATGCCCAGGTCGGTCACAGCCAAGATGGACAGGAAATAATACATGGGCTGATGGAGTGATGCCTCTAGCCAAATGACAGAGAGGATGGTGATATTACCAATTACTGCTACCAAATATGCAAGACAGAGTGGGATGGAGAGCCAGCAATGATTGTGCTCCAGGCCAGGGAAACCCTTTAAAAAGAATGTGGGCTCCATAGTATCACTGTTATTCCACATTACCATGGTAACTCTTGCTTTACATGGCACATTGTGAAGAATGTTCTTTGCTATTTTCCTTAGTCTTCAAAGCTATTTTTTTGTGAGTAGAAGTGAGACATATTTAAAGCCAGTACAACTTCATATTTCTTCTAAACTGACATGAGAAGACAGGAAGCCTCTTGTGAATTTTATATAAGAAGTATTTTCCAAGATTAAAGTGTACGAAATCCAGTAATAAAAATGTGCCCCACATAACGTGGTTCTCTCTGAGAACAAGAGTTCTTGATTTTTATTGAAGACACTAAAAAACAGTAAGGAATTTTTCAATGTATAATAAACATTATCAACTATACATGCTGCATATTAAATATCTATTCTTGTTCATCTCACTTAACTTCAAATTTGTCCTCTTTGACCAGTTTCTACTATTTCTGTTTGTTTGTTTATTTATTTATTTTGTGAAACCAGGGATTGAACTCAGGCTCTTGTGCTTGCCAGGGAAGCACTTATTCCACTGAGCCATCTCCCTGGCCCCTATTTCTATTATTTCTGTTGACTTCTACTGTTTCTATGTAAACGTTTCCTTCTTTAACCTCTCACTTCTTCACCTATTTTTCATGTTTTCTCAGACCCTTTTTCAGTGTTATTTCAATTAGTTGTATCATAGATCATTGAAAATTTGTACTTTGGTTCTTCATTAATTTTAATGCAATTTAAATTATTTAAGGTTGAAAGAAACATAACAGGAAGGGGTCAAAAATAACAAGCCCAGGTTTAAACAGTGGATGCATAACAAGGCTCAAAGCGCTGATTTACATATTCCAAATAATTAAGGAAAAATAGTAGGGTTCACATGCTTTTCTGATGGCCTCTCCCTTATCTGAGGTGCATTTATACTAGAACTGTTTTCTACCAATCACTTTATCTCAAATTTGCTGAAAAATATTGAAGAAGGATATTATATGCCATGCTTTTCAAATTTTTCCCAAAATTGATACCATTTTTCCCTTCTCAAAAAAAGTTTACATTGTCCTCATAATTTTCCTCTTTGTTGCTATATGCTAATATAGACTACACTGAAGTCTAACTAATATTTATTTTTAATTGGAAATGAAGATTTACCTCACATACATGCATGACACATGTGTACCATGATCCTTCTGCTTGCAAGAAACATTTTTCAAAAAACTCAAGTTGCAATCTGTCATTTTCTGAATCAAATTATCTCCATTATAGATGGTCATATATTTTATTTATACCTCTGTCACTCACTCTTTTTCTTTCTCTTCATACACTGTTAGATCTTTCTGTCTGTGGTTTATCTGCCATTAAGAAGAATTACATGATGACAGATGCTATAATTTTCATGTTCAGTGAATTGCCGGTCTTTCAAAATGCTAACACTATGAATAATGTGCTTTAAATGCTGCCACTATATCCAAGAATAGACCTCATTTCTCAGGGGTAACACATTAGAGATTGGAGCCAAACTTCGGTGAATCCCTAGAGATGAAGTAAAACTAAGTAGCCCTTAATCCCAGTATAACAAGAGCATATGTCAGGAATCCTGGAAATAAAAGAAATGCATCCCAAGCCAATCTATGCTTCTCAATCCTCTCAAATATAAATATTTTCTTTTTTTCAACTGAGCATTAAAGTGTAAATTCGTGATGACCTCTCCAATTTGCGTGGTCCAAAGTCAGTCTTCATTAGAAGCTGGCTTTAGACCCATCATAATGATTCACAATGATAGGACTTTCTCTTATAAGAAGCTCACCATTTATTACTCAATGGAATCGTTAGTCATGTGTCTAATAACCAGTTTTAAGAAACAACAATTCTCAAGAAGTTTTACTAAGAGTGACTGCCATACAACATTCTCAGAGTTCTTCAGAATACACCTTTATACACACTGGCTAAAAGCTGTTTATTATAAACCTTTATGTCTACAGCCATGTCAGGGTACTGTCTGTCTCCATTACTCATGTTAGTTTTACATAAATTGTCTCTTTTATACTTGCTAGTTCCACAGTAAATGTGCAGTTTTGTTGGTTTGTCAAATAATCAACTCTCAGAGGTTGGGTCCTCCACAAGCAGGAATTGAGTAAGACTTTGCTGTTCAAAGGGTTTCCTAGGAGCTAAATTTTGAAAGAAAGAGGAAGGAGGCAGCATTGGACAAGGGAGATGAACTGCCACTGAGGGCCCAAAGTGGGAAGTACACTGGCCTCATGGGACCCTCCCCTCTCCTGGCACTGATGTCCCTGTGTCTCTTTTGTCTCATATGGGAGCCCTGGAAGAGCAGATCTCAGGTACATATTTCTCTAATGTTCAAGTAACCCTGAAGAAGCAGGCAATAATCATGCTGCAACTAAATGGGTTCTCACCTAGTTACTAGCTTCTCTCTCAGTTATTTTCTGTCATTTTCTTTCTCTTGCCTCTAGTCTTGGAGACTCCACATTTTTATTTGTTGTGCAAAAATTCTGAGCATTTTGGAAGTCATTATTCTGAAAACTGGTCCAAAAATGCCTTCGCTTCATGACCAAAGGCTTGAGTCTTTCCCCACAAGGTTCTGTGTTATCAAACTTCACTCCTTTTCTTCTCTTTCATGGACCAGATGAGCCAAGGCATACTAGTGTTTCTCTACGGAGGCTAGTCAATGAATGATGAGGCCTTCACACTGTCTCACAATTTTAGGGTTACTTAACACACCAGAAATCACACAGTAAATTTATGCAGACTCTGGATCTGCAGCAATGACATGGCCTTCACTGGATGAAAACCAAGTGTTGAATGCATGCCCTGTGAATGTGCTCAAGTGTTTGTGTTTGCCTTGGAGACATCCTTGACTTAAGTCTTCTCAATTATTTTGACCAAGTCCAGTCCTGTGATGGAAGTGTTTCCCTTAGAGCAAGATAAAGCACATACTGAATCCCTCTTGCCCATCCGTGCTATGTTTCCTGACAAATACAATAATTTTCTAAGTCTGTAAACTCTTCCCCCTTAAATCTCCTTTCTCCTGTATGACTGCTTTAGGCATTTCTATTGTCTCACAACAGTGTCCTTCTGCTTACCAATACAGATCACCCAGTATTTGAGAAAAATTTTCTACTTTCCTGGGAGCAGTCTGAGTCATCGGCTGAACTTTCCAAACAAGGAATCCAAAATTTATGGGCCCAGTGAGAAGGGCAATAGTACATCCTCAGACAAGATCAGGGTAGTAGGAAAGATGATTATCTTAGTATTTTCAGTTTTTAAAATACAATGTGAAACCACCTTGCTATTCTGAAAAGATTCCAGTGAAATCTACACTTCTCCAAATCCTGGCATTTCAATGTAGGTTGCCTCCTAAGGACTCAGAGAGACTATGGTCCTTAGCCCAGCAGTAAGTCTGCCACACAAGAGGCCACAAGAGTTTCAGAATATCAAACTCATGGAAGACTGACTGAGTCATAACAGGTATTTTAATCAATATTGAAGAGGATTTCCATGTTTATTACAAAATGAGTAACATTCCTTACTTTAAACAAATGTCTTCACCTGCAAGTGAATTACTAGTAGATTATGCATTATTTTGAGTTCTGGATGATTGCTCTAGGCCCATTAAGAAATCAATATTTTAGGGAGGTTATTTTGCCCTCACTCTTTGATATACCTCAACACTTTATATATCCAATAACTGAGAACAGAATGCAAAAGCAGTATATTAGAGTGGGAAATACTCCTGTGGCCACAGGACTGAATATTTAGTTGCAAAAGTAGAGAAAAGTAAGACTAGACCATTTTGTTAACATATATAAGCACTACAAATGTGAACATTTGTGTTATAAACATGAGCTAAGAATAATAATAACAAAATGAAAAAGAAGGGTGATTTAGAAGTGGAAGCAAGGAGGGAGGTGGGTGATAAGAGAAAGGAGATTAAAAAGAGAAGCAACTTGAGTTATGTGCATAAAGCTACTGCTCAAGATAAATGTGAACTAAAAGAAAATGAGAGATGACAAAACTAATTTTTGTAATATATACATATTAAAATTTGTTTATTTGTACAGAGATTTCATGTTAAGCTTGTGCTACCTTTCAGATACCATAAGTATCTCCCAGTAGTATGTCTTTTTTCTGTTTCTATATCTTGGCCATTTAACTTGTTAGTTTCTTAATTTTTCTTGACAGATTTTTAATTTCACTAAATTCGAAGAAACTTTTAGTTTAGTTGGAATTCTTTATTATATGTTTTTGCAATAAATTTTGCCTTTTATCTTCATTAAAAAACAAAGTTTCATTAAAATCATCAATTTCACTTTCTGTTAGGAAAAATTGAATGGAGCAAACAAACTATAAAGTGATGAAGTATCATGATTAAAGGTTTAGTGAGAACAGAATGTGGAGACCCAGAAGTTTTATTCATCTTTGTTTCATTAATAGTTACCTTCCCTGTAGGCAGCACTTACCAGCTTAGTTTTTCCTTTTGTGTTAGCTTTGTGTGTGTCTGTGTGTGTGTGTCTGTGTGTGTGTTTGTATGTGTGTGCAAATGTGAGTGTTTTTGAATAAAAAGAAAGAACTTTATAAGTTGTTTTAGAATATGATTTTGGTGTGCTATTATAATACAGTATTATTTTGCATTTAAATGACTGTATTTTGTAGTTACATTAAATTAAGATTTATGCTTCATGTAAAATAAGATAATTGTGAACTTCATCTACTGCATGTATGGATGAATAAAAAAAGAAAAAAGACCATTTCATTATTACTGTTATATTTCTTTTTCTCACATTTAATCATTTATTTTGATTTTTTAATGTTGAACAGCACAATATTTATTTCATTTGGTTCATTTATTTCATTTATTTTTTATTTGTGTTTGCTGCCATTATTTTAGTTGCTCGAAGTGAGAGGGAACTTTTGTGGCCTTTTTCTGTAGGCTGACTTAAGCTGTCTAAATTTAGAATAAGCATAAGGAAAAAGAGGGTTTCACAAAAATCACACAGGGTAAAGGAAAGGTTGCTTTGTGAATCATACCCTGCGGTGGGTGATTAACTGCTCATACAATTACTTTTCACTTTTAATTAATTGTGCTTAAGGCTCTCCTTAAGGTTGAAATTCCCTTCTTAGAGCAGCTCGTGCTGATGAAGGTGCATGATGCCACTGCAGTCGTTGAACACATGGTGGACATTTTTAGTGTCCACAGTGCAGGTAAAGTGAAGCTACCAATAGTGGCACCCATCTCCACTAGCAGTGCTGATTCTTAGAAACGTATCTCTAATGAAATATTTGGTCCCGGGTCACATGTGGCTCCTCTCCTGGCTCGGAAGTAGCATCCTTAAGAGTAGTGTAGCTAGCAAATTCTGGAAAGTAGTCCTCAGTCTTCGATTTCTAAGCAAGGTCTTTCTAAGCAGACCTTGCTTGTTGAGGAACAGACTCACAGAGATGGTGTGGAGCAAACTGTTGTTCCAAATGTTCTTGAAGAAGTTCAGAAGCTCCTGCAGCCGGTTGGTCTGGCTGTCCTCCAAGATGACCATGTTGTAAGCTGGCTCAACCAACCTCATTTTGTAAAACTTATATGAACTCCTTTTTGTGATATCTTGTCCTCTCTTTTGTAAACTCCCACCCATGCCTAACCACAAGAAGTGATTGTTTGTGCAAATAAGAAAGTTTTTCTCAGCATTCTGAGAGAAGATAAAGAAATGTTCCTCAACATTCGCAAAATGAGTTAAACTGCTGTTCTGATTACGGGAACAAACAGAATGCCTAAAAATGGGTGAAACTGTCATCAGATGTCCTTCCGACTACTGGAACAAAAACAACACCTAAGCCAAACAAGGTCATATTGCTGCAGGGTTTGCAAAATGTGACCTCGTCTATGGGAACAAAGAGTTAACCCTCGGTCATGACTAACTCAAAATAAGCTTTGTAAAATTCCCCCTTCCTCCCTCTACTCTTGTGGATTTTCCCTTTAAAAAATGTGCCTCACTTAAGATCAGTGCGCACTCTTGTCAGTTTTCTGGGGAGAGTGTTGCCATTGAGCTCAACTAATAAAGTGCTCCAAAATGTCCCTTTGGTTTTGGTGTCTGTTGGTTTTGCGACGTGACACATTTAGGGGCTCGTCTGGTAGCCCTTTAATGGGACTCCCTAGACTCCAATCCAACCCCAGGACTCCTATCTCTTGGAACCATTGGCTGCTCCTCTGAGAGACTGGCACATTCTTGTCAGTTTTCTGGGGAGAGTGTTGCTGATGAGCCCAGCTAATAAAGCACTCCAAAATGTCCCTTTTGGACATGCCACATGTCCCACTGTGACATGCCACAGTGGCTGCTGCTGGCTACCATGAATATGATGGTAGTCATGTCTTGAAGTATTGGATCCACTTGTGTTCAGTGTGTTGGCTGCCCACCTGGAACATGTGGAAGTTGACTTTGTCCACCAGGTACTTGGTCTCAAAGATGTAGTTGGCTTGATTGATGACATCAATCTTGTCAAGAAACTACTGGGCACAGTTGATCCACTCATACTTGTTGGAGTGCTTATAGCAGGTGTGGACTCCTTCATCCTTCCAGGGATCCTTGGCATGCTCATAGAATTCAGGTGGGAAGTCAAAGTGAGCCATGTTCATCACACTCTGAACTGGTTCTCAGGGTTGGCCAGCTCCACGGGGGGCATCCCATTGCTCAAGGCAGCCACGCTGGTTTCAATAGTTTCCTTCAGGTTGTTTTTGATGTCCGCCACTTATAGGCCTTCTTATCATTGCTGTTGCACCTTGAAGCCTGCAGGGCCTCCTCACCTCCTTCTTCATTAAACCCTTTAACATGCAGGATCCTCATTTGCTTCACAATGGTGCTTTTATCAGATTCTCCTGAATCCATGGAAACAAGGAAAATTTGGACTGCATCCTCCATTAGTGATGCCAGGTGATGTGGATGGGTCCCCAGGTGACTCTGTGGGTCTATTGCAGTGAGTGGGCTTTTTTGGCTTACAGCGGTGCTGCTTCTTCTGCTTGGGCTCCTCAGACAATTAGAGGTTCCTCAGATCATTCAGTGTCATATTTTCTGTGTCAGTTGTGGAGACTGTAAGGTTGTGTGGCTTATCTGAGTCTTCGGTCAAAATATTTATTTTTAATGACTGAAATTCTACATATGTTGAATAATCATCATAGTTTTGCTATCAAAAGGCTAAATTTTATTTACAATTCATGTAATAAGATAAATCTAAGCCATTTTGTCAGGCTTATATTTTGAGGCACAATGGTCATCCTTACCACAGTAGTCACAAATTTATTCTGCCTCCTCTAGTTTCAGTGCATCTTCTCAGGACAGGAAATCTCTGATGCACTGTTTCATATGGCAGAGCAGCAGCATGTGATCAGTTATCACAAAAATCATGAAGACCTATGGGAAGGCCACCTGCCTGGTCGAGCACATGCACTTCTCACTTACTTCGAATCAAACAATTAGAGAAATATTTGGTACAATGTTTACTTATGATACATAAACTATTCACATAGTAATGCAGAAATAATTTCATGAAAAAATTAGATGATACTTGGAAAAAAGCCAGGAGATTGAGAGTCATATATGGCATGTGTTACTCAAACTGTATGAGGCAAGATTGTCCTAGACAGCATAAAAATAGAGGAAAAAAGAGTCATATAAGTAGAACATCACAAAGTGTAAGCACCAATGTTTTCATTATAAAAGAGAATATATCATAATATTTTCAGTTTGAAGAATTATTTATCATGAGGATAAGATGAGCCATATTCAGGAAAGCATAATGGGTTAAAATCAATATAATTTTTGTTATTTTTGTTAGAGAAAGCTTGTAGGGACCTCTAGCTCTTTGCGTATCACTTCTTGGCTCAAGTGCAGATCCTTCAGTCTGCTAGTGCTGTACACAGCTGATGTGATTCCACTCTGTGTCCTGTAAGCCGGGCCTATCTGGGACAAGTTCTTATCACTAAAAACTGTAAAAGCATACTCATTGTAAGCAGATTGAAGCTGTATCAACAAGGCTTACTATAAAGGACTGAACTCAATTCTGCTCAGCGTGGCTGGTTAGCACCTCCCTGTGTGGAGTGTGGCTGACCAGCCATAGGACTGGCTAATGACAGTTCATTAAATTCTAATCTGTTCTGTTCTTGGTCTTGATTCAATTCAAACTGGGTACATTTGGGAGTTATCCAGGATCACACTTATACTAGGATGAAATAGCCGAGACTTTCTGAGTGCCCATCTCTTTGAGTGACTAATTCAGACACATGCCTCAGGCCTGAGGAGATTTTATTGGCCTCAAAAATCCAAATTCCAAACCCAGTCTGGCCTGGTGAGTGTGTGGGAGAGGTTCTGGCCTCACTGCGCTGCCGGCAGGACCCCTCCAGACCAAAACTCAGGAACGCATGTGAGTGAGACATTTCACTGCGCCCCCCGGACACCTGCAGCCCTCTGGAGCCTCCGACCCCAAACCCGCCAAGCGAGTGAGAACTTTAGTGACTCTCTCATCTCCAGATCCAGCACAGCCCAGGCCAGAGAGTTTGTGAGAGAGCTTCTGTGCTCCCCAGTGCTCCCTGGGCCAGGGTTACAACAGAGGGGCACCACAGACTCCTGCTGTGCCACACAACAGATTACTTTGCAAGGGCTGCAGCAAAAAGGACCTGAACACAACAGCTAGACCCAGGCCAGACATAACTGGATAAACTCAAACTTAGTAGATCTGCATGCGAATCTCATTAGGTGCCAAGGTTATAATGGTACTAAAGCTCTACACCAAAGGTCAGAAGTCAGGGCTATACAAAATGACAAAGACAAGGAGAAAAATGCAATCTCAGGCCTCAAGCAATGAAATGCAGCTGAGTCAGTGATAGGCACACAGTAGGTGAGTACAGTAGCCACTGATGATAGATGTAAGTATTGAAGACCTTGTGGCCACCATCTGAGAGGTGATGCCCAGAACAATTGTCAGGACCAGCATATAAGGTACTGAAATGCACACCAAGTATAATGAGGAGAGCCAAGCCATGAACAATACCTAGGTGATACTGACCCTGTTGTCTGTCAGGCCAGCTTTATGACATCCTAGTGCAGGCAGTAAAAATGAGATAAAAACCTTTTCATACAGTATTTTAGCCTTTTAGAATAATGAGAAATAGAAGGACATATAAACACATAGTGAAGCAAATATAATGCCACTTTTAAAATCCCTGCCATTTGTAAGGATAGAGGTAAATCTCAAAGTATTGCAGATCACAATAAAATTATCAATAGACATGAGAAGTTTTGATGATTTGTGGGTGCATATCGTGAAAGAAAAACTCCTGGGCAAAACAGGTGTTTGAGGAAATTTCTATGGCATTGAGTAAGAATATTCTCAGAATGGTTGAAAGCAGAGATGCATCATTCCTGGTCAGAAAATACTGGCATGAAAAGGAAATATGTATAGGCTTCTGCAGAAATGTCTTCATTTTATGAGAAAAAGGATGGTGAAGATCTCCTGGATGATGACAAGGCAAAGGAAGATGAATAGAGTGTAGACCCAAATGTGAGCATACTCTATTCTTGAGATGCCAGTCAGGAAAAAGGTAGATATTTCTGTGTCAGAGGGATTGAAGAATGACATTGCAGAATTAACTGCTAGTCAGGATCTGGGTTTCAGAAGAGGCTTTCTGTAATGTAATAGTATAAAGGAACTATCTCAAATAATTACATTCTAATAATAAATTTTTATGTTGAAGTTATTCTCCTATCATTATTCTTAGGCTTAAAATAAAATGTCTTATAGAGCATAGATAGAAGTAGCATCAGAGTACAGAAGGTAAAACTCAGAGCTAAATGAAAATGTGTCTATGTTCATAAGTAACGACAAACAGGCATAAATATTCTTATTGCTTTCCCTAGACTGAACCTACTTCCCAGTTTCTATTTCCTATAGTATATTTTTAGGTGATAGTGATGTTATAAACTTTGTAATTGCATGGATAATATATGATCAAATGAGGATGGGCATCAAGCACAATTTCGTTTCTACTTACTGAAGAATATTAACTTTTAGAAATTTTATTGTTTTAAAAAAACAGCTGGAACAAACTAGACCTCCACATTTCAAAGAATGATAGTAGGTAGTACTTTATATAACCTTAGCTTGAATTATATCATAGATATATGTGTAAGAGCTAAAGCAATACACACAAATGGAAACAGAATGCAAATCGTGTGGCACTGAGTTGCACAATAGATGTTTAAATGTGACATTAAAAATAAAGTATGTAAATTGGAATTGCAAACTTCTCTGGCTTGAAAGGTATTTTCAAGAGGTCAGGGAGATAACTCAGTAGAATAAGCACTTGCCTGGTAAGTGCAAGGACTTCAGTTTAATCCCAGTTCTTAAAAAAAAAAAAATGAAATAACAATCTTAGAATGGCAGATTTTATCTGTACATGTATGTGGATGTGATCAAGAACTTTGAAACAATAGTTCCTGTTTTACAGTGGACATGAGCCTATAGCTATTGTCTTTAGTGTATGAGGGAACTGCATGTCAAATCAAAATGATGCATGACTTCACATACATAAAAAGGTTGAAATAAAAAGGCAAATGATAAAAATTATTAGAAAAGATGTGGAGAAATTTGAACATCTGCCTTTGTTAACCAAAATTTGAAAACCAGTTTGGTAGCTTCTCAATATTTTTGAGACCCTGTCTCAAAAAGACAAAAAAAAAAAAAAAAAAAAGAATATTTACATTGATAGAGAAAAAGAAGAGTGATTCTCAGAGACTATAGCGGTGAGGAGAGAATGAACACTGAAGGATATGGGTTTTATCTTCCAAGTAGATGAAGTATTAAAACATTAGAGAGTAGCTGGTAGTTTTACAGTACTATAAGAGAGAGAGAGAGAGAGTGTGTGTGTGTGTGTATTGTATTTAGGACAGGGTGTACAGGGTCTCACTGCATAGATTGGACTCATAGTGATCTTCCTGTTTACAGTCTCCCAAGTGCTGGGATTATAGGCACATACCACCATGCCTAGTCTCAGTCATCATCTCAGTGTGCCCAGGGAGTGGGGAAGGGCCAACATGGAAGGCCAAGGGATCAAACTCCTGGCCCCTGTGTTTGCCTAAGCATGCAATTTAATTTGCTGAGCTATTTGGTTGGCCCAAAATATTGACATATATATCATTTAAAAGAACAAGTTTAATTTGTACTAATAATATGACAAACTTCTTTTAACTTGGGAAAGTTGCATCTTATATGCAACTTAGTTTACGTATAACACTTACATCAGTAATTGTTTTGATAGTTTTTATGTAAGAAAATTTATCTGGAGATTTTCCTGTGTGTTACTAAGATGGCAAAGTAGACGTAAGGAATAAATGCATATTAATTTGTGTAGGAAGTACACTATAGGAATGCCAATCTTCAGCCACATTAACAGAGAATTTAGCAAAGCAATGAAGACATGAGTAGAAGAATGCAGATTGGCCAAGTGCAGGAGAGACAGCTTAGTAACAGAGCAGCACAGAGATTTGGCAGCTGTGAACAGGGAGGTCATGAAGATACTTACCTTGATGTTTTGGCACCTTTTGTTCTCAGAAATGATTTTTAATAAATAAACACCAACTTTATTGAGTTGAAACTAAAGGAATGCCTAAGTAATATGAAGTAATGTAGCTGTGCAATCAATGCTTAATTCTGTCACCAAATCTGTGTCCCATACCTCACCTTGCTTTCATGTCTGTACTAATAATATAGTCTCCCTAGTATAACAAGTGAAAAGCAGAAATACAAAAGGTAGCATATAACAAGTAAAATCAATTGAGTCAGATAAGGCAAAGTGAATGGCATATGCTGCAGGATACTAATCAGCTTTTCTTCTGGATGGTTAGCAACCTAAGATCATAAGTCAGAGTTGGAGAAATAGAAGAGCCACAAGGCCAGCCAACATTTTGGCCCTAGCCTTTCAAGGTCAGCGAAGACTCAGGACATAGGAGAACCTGTACTGCAACATCATGAAACTCAGGTGAGCTCCAATTTTCTAAACAAGGAGATTATGGAGCCACAGAGGAAAGAGATTGAAGTTCTATAGTATGCCTGGGGAGAGTCACATGGAGAGAAAACTTTCTCTCAAGCTCTCACAGAGAGCAAACTGGTCAAGCATTGGCCGTGACTCATCCACATGGATGACGCAGACAAAGGAACTACAGAATAATGTACAGGACTACAAGATAAACCCTGAGAGGACTTCACTGACCACATAGGAAATATAAAGTTCATGTGTTGGTATATAAGTCTTGATCTACCTAGGTCTTAACCATCCACCAGAAAAGTATAAAAATGAAGTATACATCATGAGGCCATAATATTAAGCTGAGCTGTAAATGGGTATGGTTGACAATTCCTTTGAATAACTCACTATGGTTGTAGAATGCTGGACTGTGTTGGATTGTGGTGTCAAGTTCAAGCACCTAAGTTAGTTGAATGTCAACAGAGTGCCCACTTTTGACAGGTGTAGACAAAGGAAGGGTTGTAGAAAGAAAAAATCATGATGTGTATGTATAGACAGTACAGTTGGGATAGATAATGCTGTGCTTCTACATAATTCTATGAGAGGCAAGATCTGCACTCATGGTGGTTGGACAGGATATTATGTCAGCTTCTAGTACTACGGTCATCAACTAGGAAAATAATTATTGAATTTTTGATATAATTCAGGTATAAAAAATAAGATAAGTAAGCAGCTACACTCTTAATTCACTGATAAGAGATATCTGCTAAAATAATATCTGTAAATATGATATCATGTATGCACCTTGTACAATACCAAAACGTTATGAAAACAGTTTGCAATGTATTAATTTATCGAATCTATATGGTTAAGGTGTCTTGAAACTGTCTGATTAACATTTGTATTTCAATAAAATAAAATAAAAAACAAAAAGAGAATCAGCAATCCCATAGCATCAGTATGAATTTCATATGGTAATAGATGAAGAACAAAAGAAAATTAGATACATTTACTAAGATGCACATTAAATTAACATACATTTAGACATGAATAATGCTTGCATGCTTTTATTTCTGGTGCGAGAAAAAGGCATTTTAGTAAATAACAAGATTTGTCCTGTTTCACATGAGTTTGATCTTTCTTTCCTATACTTGGGACCTAGCAGAAAGATGATCCACTGCATACCTTTTGACTGACATCCAAAGCCAATACATAATTCTATAAATCATCACTTAGATCACCTTCTGTAAGGGAAGAAATTTTGGGTAAATTCCACTTAACAGTTTAATTTCCTGGATTCATTATTTCCTAAACACATTCTAATCCTTCACAAACACACCAGATGTTTTCATTGTAACCCACTATTTTCAAGAGATCTGAAGTATGCAAGAACTAATTTTAAGGTTATTTATTTGTACATATATGTGGGTTATTGTACTTAAATATAGAGAAATCTAAATCAGAGTTGATATTTTCAATAAGAAAATCACCGAGAAGCATTTAATGTCTGCTCCTTTGTGTGCTATATTTGATATTGTTTATTTGCTTCTATACCTACCACATAAACAGTAGTTATTCCCCAAATGTTCTGTCAAATCTAAACACATAATAAGAATATAAAAAATGAGGATATAGTACCCTCTGAAATAATTTGTACCATCCCTTGAGATTTGAAATTCTTTTTTCTTTCCTTTTTTTGCAGTACCAGGGATTGAACTCAAGACCTTGCACTTTCCAGGCAAGCATTTATTCCCTGAGCTATCTCCCAAGGCTGATATTTGAAATTAATAGCATTCTGCACAATGTTTTTACATACACTGAAATATATTGAACACATGAAATCATACACTCAATATGATAGCCCCTGCTTTGAAATTAAATTATTAAATGGAATTTGTATAAAATATATTCTTATATTACTTAAATGCCGTGAACTCAGATAATGTTCCGAGGACCATTAAGCTATTTTCTTGATTTTAAAGAGAGAGAAAGATGAAGCAGAGATTAACCCTAATCAGGTGCACGCTGAGTGACAATTACCATGGACACAGACCTCCCACTTGTCCTTATTGTTTCCTCCAAGGCAAATACAGTGGTCTCGCATACACATGTGCAGAAAAACATACTAACAGGAAAGTCAGTGACTACTGCTGAGCACACTGCCACCTAAGAGTCTGTTCCTCGTAGTTTTATGTGTTTGTGCCCTAGTCATTGTTTTTCCATTTTTTTTATTTTTATTTTATTTTTTTAAATTGTATTTTATTGAGAAACAAATAGCAATAAGACAGTTTCAAAACTGATTAATAGGACAGTTTCAATAATTAATACTTGTACATTGTTATCTTCTTAGTGGCTAGCTATAGTACAAGATAAAGACAGGATATTCTGTCCAAACACTATTAGTACAAATCTTTCTTCTCATTGATTTAAGTGAAAGTAGGTGTATATCTATCCTAACTATACTGTACATATAGGTACAGAATGAACCTTCCTTTGCATTCACTTTTTTGTTTAGTCTTGTCAGATATGGGTATTCCATTGGCATCTAAATACTATAGGTGTGTGAATCCAGCAAACCAGTCCAGCACAGTACAGCAGTCCACAATAGTAGTAGATTATTCATAGAAGTTGTTGACTTGAGTCTTTCACTGCTCAGCATATCAATGTGGCTTTACCTTATATACCTCATTTTCATACTTTTCTGCTGGATGGTTAAGACTAAGCCCTTGCACTTGCCAAGGAAGTGCTTATTTCACTGAGCCATCTGCCTGGCCCCCCTAGTCATTGTTGATTTCCATGAATTGGAAAATGGTAAACTTCTCCCTGTGTGTGCAATGTCTTCAAGTTCTGAGATTCTAGTGCTCTTCCTAGTGATTTGGAGAACACCACTGTTTTAATACAGAATATTTCAATTGCTTGCTGCATCTTGTGCAAAGGTCAGAGGCAACTGTGAGTTACGAATGCATTGTTAGGAGTTGGACTCAAGTGTCAGAGTAAAGTGGAAATTGGCAAGGTACATGGTCAGCAGCTGTACTGTGCAGCCAGTTATACTTAATCTTTAAAGTGTAGTCCTGCCTTTCTGATTCTTTCCAGCTATCCAGCAGACTTTGGTGTTGCAACTCAGAAGGGTGTCTTATGCTCAGAAGGATGTGTTTAGAGGAGAAAGTAAAAGATACAGTCATTATGTGTTAGTGCTAATAATGAGAGCATTATTTTACAAACATGGTTAACCTTTCTTTGAGATGACTTTTAAATTAAAAATGGAGTCATCGGTCCAGGGAGGTAGCTCAGGGACTAAGCACCTGCCCGGAAAGTGCAGGAACCCTGATTGGTTTCCAATACTGCATGCCATACCTACAACCAAAACTGGTGGTGGTGGCGCTTGCCTGTAATGCCAGTGCTTGGGATGCTGAGACAGGAGGATCACTACGACTCTGAGCTGTGTAGCTAGATCCTGTAAAATAAATAAATCCTTTTTTTAAAAAAATTGCAGTCATATTAAAGAAAAACTTGTGTGGAAAATGTTAGAGCACATCTTTCCTTATTATCTGACTGAAAACATATGAGAATGACTTGCTTTCAGATCCTTTGACACATCTTACAAATATGTTAGTTGATCTTATTGATAAGAAATTCATACATGGAACTATAAATAAATTGTCTGCTATAAGGTTGCCTGCAGACAATTTTTATTCTTTATCCTACTGAATGTTTAGGCAAGGTCTAGCTAAGTCACTAAGAGGTCCAGACTGGGCTCAAACCAGTGATCTTCCTGCCTCAGTCTCTGAGAATGTTGGAATTAGCTTCATTAGCCTTTCAGAGCAAGGAGTCCTAACCAAGAAATTACAACCAAAATTCACAGGAATATGTACATATTTGTTTATTTAATTTTTTATGCAATTAACTAGGATCTACAGGCTCTCACTACACAGATTGGACTTACACTGATTCTCCTGTATTCAGCCTCCCAAGCACTATGATTTCAGGCATGCACCACTAGCCCAGTCTTAGATACCGTCTCAGTGTGTCTCAGGAGCAGGGCTGGCACAGCAAGCTGGGGATTGAACTCTGGCCCCTATATCTGCCTAAGCAATCACTTTAATCAGCTGAGCTATCTGGCCAGCCCAGCAATATGTAGAGATTTAAGTGACTTTTTCTCTTTTCTAGGTTCCCAAGATATTTTGGGTCTTCTGGAGCTGCCAGGAAGAGAATTTTTTTTTTTTTTTTTTTGCCTCTTAATCTTGCTCCTTCCCACACAACTCTATAGACATTGGTTCCATCAACTTTAGGCCCTTAAATCTGATTCTAAGTACATCGTTGTGAGGCACTGAGAGGGAAAGCCTCAGTATTACAAGAATTATTTCCAATGTATACTGTTACAAGGTGAAGAATTTCTTATTGTGCACCTGACATTAAGTATATTATAATGCATTAAAAAATATTGAACCACTTTCTAAATTTTGTAGGGAGAAAAGATGAATGTCTCATTTTTATTTACAAAACACAATTGACTAAATGCTAGAGATCATATTTAAATAATGATAAAAGAAACTTTCCTTACCTCTTGAAAATAGAACATTAATAATCATGGTCCCCAAAAAGAACCAGAATCATTTTTCATGAGTTCCCTCACTTTTGTCACATGTGAAAACTAAGTTGCTTAGCTTGGTCTGTGTATCCTGTTCCATGAAGCTGTCACCTTCTAAAGGTCTGATGAAAAGGAAGCATGGCTTGCTATTGTGATGCACATGGAAATAATAACTAAATGATGTTTGACACAATTATGCCATAGCTTATCTTAAATAACACGCATCATTCTTAACAAATTTCTGTGAACCTTGTATAATTTCTTAAATAACCATATTTTTGTACCAATACGAATATAACCTACACAAGGTTAGGTTTCACTTACCTGACAGTGTTACCCATTCAGATTATCATGTCAAATGAATCATATTATTATCTAATATCTCTTTTTATGCAATGAAAACAAAAATGCAAACAGATATGTTAAGATTTTTCTGGATCCTTCTATGATATCTTCAACTCAAAAATAGGAAGATTTCATTCAGAATTTAATATGAAGAAAACAGTATTAAGACCAAAGAACATATAATTTTTTGAAAGTGAGAAGTTCTATTTTTCTTTAAAAATCAGGAGAATAGTGCAGATTTTCTTCATTTCTTAACCAGGGAGCAAACTTGTGCTTGCCAGGCAAAGGCTATGCTGCTGAGCTATATGCCCACGCCCATATTACAGTTTAATAACAAACATATAGAAAAAATCATGATGTGTGTGTATAGACAGTACAGTTGGGATAGATAACGCTGTGCTTCTACATAATTCTATGAGAGCCAAGATCTGCACTAATGGTGGTTGGACAGGATATTATGTCGGCTTTTAGTGCTATGGTCATCCACTAGGTAAATAATTATTGAATCTTTGATATAATTCATCTATAAAAAAACCTGTAAATATAATATCATGTATGCACCTTGTACAATACCAAAACGTTATGAAAACAGTTTGCAATGTATTAATTCATCGAATGTGTATGGTTAAGATGTCTTGAAACTGTCTGATTGACATTTGTATTTTAATAAAATGAAAATAAAAAAAATAAAAATAAAAAAAAGAAGTAAAAGAAATTGGAAAAAAAAAAAAAAAAAGAAAGGTATTAATCTGCCTAACCTTGGTTACCTGGAAAAACTGACTTAAAATGTAAAGCAGTTTCACAATTAAGAGCAGCTCAGGGATCAAGATGTTTGTTATTTTGGTTTTCCATCTATTAATTTTTGAGATTAATGTTTATTTTTTAAAAAAACTGAGCAATGCTATACAAAATTTCTTTACTAAGATTTCCTTTTTGAATTTCTTACTTTTTAAAATGTTCATACAAGCTTTTTCCTTTTTCTTTTTAGTTCATTCAGCTTTTCTACTTTATGTTATAATTACATACTTTTTCCTTGAGCAACACATGTTTTTCATCCTCACTAGAAAACATTTCACTTTACTTACATACTTTTCATGCAGAATATTTTACTACATACAGAAATTTTATTTATATCCATTGGTAATTTTAGGCACCAGTAATAATCTTTTATAGAAATAAGAGGAAAGTAGGAAGTTGTATATTGCTATAATTCAGGTATCTACAATAGGATAGTGTATTTGACAGTACAGTCTTTTATACCTTTTTAGGGCTAAACTTTTCAATATGGTAAAAAGAACATGTTTATGAACAGATTCAACTTTATTTAATTTCTCTAAACAATATACAAATAAAAATATGTAAAATTAATCTTATATTTAGTAATGAGTAGTGCATAATTTACTTAGTAATGACCTAGAACTATTGAACATCAGTTATTTAATTTAAAGCAGCCTGACTTTAAATTTCAATTGACCAAAATTACTTTAGAAAATTTTACACACATATATAACACCAAACAAAGTTACCTATCAACTCAATTAATTTACCTATTAACTATTTTTATAGTGAATATATTATTTAAGTATCACCAAAAAAGTAAACCTCTAAAAGTGGTAAGTACATCAGTGTTTCTTTGATTTGATTGCTATAATGAAGTAACGTGTAATAAGCAATTTATTTATTTTTACTGTACCTCCACTCATGTATTTTTTCTTAGGCTAAATGAATAACTTTCATAATGTATAAAATATTGCCTTATGCAAGTGACAAACCAAGTGGAATAAATACTAGATTGTTGCCCATATTATACTTAATGATTATAATTCTGAAGACTTAGAAGTTTTTATTATTATTAAATCAACATTATGAGATTAGTCTTACCAAATATTTGCTTAAAACATTTGAGTGATTTTCTATAATTCTGGAAATATTGGCAATATTTAAGATAAATAGATATACATTTATCTCACACTGCTTTTTTCTCAAATAGTTATTAATTTATTTCTCTGAAATTTATTTTCATTTTTATTTTATTTTATTTTATTTTATCTTTTTTATTCATCTTAATGAGAAAAGAAAGGTAAAATAGCAATGACACAGTTTCAAATCAGGTTAGCAGGATGGTTACAATAATTGATATATTACACATTATTGTCTTAGTAGTAGTAATTCAGAGCACAAGATGCAGACATAATATCTTATCTAAACAATATTAGTACAAAATTTTATTCTCAATGAACTAAGAGAAAGTAGTTCTATATCTACTCTAGCTCTCTTGTGTCTACACACACACACATACGCATACACACACACACACACACACACACTGATAACTAACCTTAACCAGACAGGATGTTCATCTCATGAGTGAGGTTGCTCAGGCCACTTCGAACAGAATTTCTTTAACAAGTTCTATTTGATCATACCATGCAGGGATTATCAAATAATCCCTATCACATAATCATTGGGTACATATATGGAGAAAAATAAGCATACAAAAGAAAATATAGATCTTATAGCTTTCATTTAAACATTTTCAGTGCTGCCTTAACAAAGCACAGTCTTGCAAAACTTATTGGTTAATTTGAAATATTTATCTCATCTGTATTAAATTTTATATATTTTTTTCAAAATCACATTTCTGGCAAAAATGAGAGAAGCTCAGACATGAAATAATAACTTCAGTTATTATAAAAACAATATTATTTTTATTTTATTTTTTTGCTATGTATGGACCCTTAAGGAGGTTGGCACAACAATTCAGATGAATGTCTGAGCAGACCCCAGTAGTTATCTGACTGGCTCCAAAGCCCATGTGTGGATAAAACATTTGGCTAAAATTTGCTTGCCTTCTTTCTCATCTTTAGGTAGCTGGTTTGTGAGTGCTTGAGTCTCTTCCAAGCTCCTGGTGGGTGAAAGGTGATAATATAGCACGGATGTTAGTGAGCTGGAGTGGGGGCATTAAGGTGAAAAGGGAAAACCTGGCAGAGCTGCAGAAGGGATGGGCAAGATGGGTGTGAAGCATAGGAAGACTTTAAGGAGATGGATGGAGCAACAGTAAAGTGAAGTAAGTAGAAGAAAGGGAGAGAAGCAGAAATAGTAGGGAGAATTAAATAGAATATTCATAGAAATATCAAGACTCACAGTTTATTCTCCCAAGGGTGCCAGTAAGTTGGTAGTGGTTAGCTGTGGTGGAGCATATGGTCAGCAAAATATCAAGAAGAGAAGGGGGCACCCAACTAAAACATCTCAAAGGGGCACAGCAATGAAACAGAGAACACAAAACATCCTCATACAGATTCAGAGAAAAAAATTCCAGTGCAGGATTCAGGGCACAAATCTCCCTCAAAGCAAAGAGCCAAAAAAGACATTTAGCCCATGAGTTAGGGAATAACCCACACAAGACAAGCACCTGGGAAGAAAGGCTTCCAGGTCAGCCAGTGCACTATTGAGAGAAGGAATCCTGAGCTTTGAAGTCAGCTTTGCCATGCATAGGATTCTGGTACAGCTGTGACAGTATAGGAAAGATCTAAAGCACAAAGTACTATCTTTGCTACAATCCCATGGACTGTTACCTAGACAGTGATTCTGACTCACCCATTCAGCCCAAATCAATTAGTACAGAGCAAAGAAAAAGGCATGAAAGGATGACCATTTGGTCATCCTTTAGAACATGATCTAAATCTGAGTCTTGGCACCATAAAAGGTAAGGAAACAAGTACCCCTGACATTTCTGAAAGGAGATTAAGGAAGACTTTATTGATGAGATGCATAAAATAAGCACAGAAGACTACTGCAGTGGTATTTTTTTTCCTTGGGGGAAAAATCAGCTTCAATATGAATAAATGATAAGTAGCAAGAACTTCTTGCTGACGTGTGCAATTGTCAGGGACAGTTGGTGTAACTAAGAGGAATTTCATGAGTAAATAGGACTTTGACTTAACAAACCTGGAAAGAATGCTGCAGAGGGCAGCTTGAAATGATCATATGGTACCTGGAAAAGTGCAGAGATTTGTAATACTTTGAAGTACCAAGTGTAACAAAATATTGAGAGTTGTGTTTTTTTTTTTTAAATACTTAACAGGTATTTTTACTAAAATTATGCAATGTAGACATTAGTACAGAAGTCCAAAAGCAGAATTCTCTTTGAGAGGAGAATTCTAAGCAGATTGAGTAGAGCTTATTTATGAGAGAATCTTTGTCTAGAGGAAGAACAGAATCCTAGAAAACAAGGACATAGCTGAAGGACATTGCTTGGAAGATGACATTTTAAACTCAGGAATTAAATATTGAATGAATGAATAAGTTCATTCCCTCTTACCTGTGTCTATTGTACCCTTCCAAATCCAGTTTTCTTTTTCAGTTTCTCACACTAAGGAGACAATACAATGTTTACACATGTGGGTCTGACTCATTTCACTTAAGTTTATGTTGTCTAGATGCGTCCATTTACTGAAAAAAGACTCAAATTTATCCTGTCAACAAAATAATTAAGTGAGGAGATGCTTTTATTATTTAAACTTTCCAGGTATATACGTTTTCCTGTTTTTTCATGTTCTATTTCTCCATTGATTTCCATTTTTGAATGTCAGGAACATATACAGAGCAAAATTATGTTCTGAGTAGAAATGTTAAGTGAAGAGGCAGTTCAGTATCTGCTAATACCCAAGATGTCATATAAATATAGTCTATCAATTTTTGAATACATATATTTAATATGCATTTACATGTAAGGAAAATTGTTTTCACAAAATGGGTTATAGTTATATTTTAGAAGAGAATATGTTTAGTATTTATGATCAGACTTTAGTTCATATCCAATGTCATAAGCCTCACAAAGCTGATTATTAAATTGATATATTAAGAGATTACTGTGTGATTTAGTTCCTAGAAAATGTGGTACCTGTAGCTTCATTATGCTGCTTTTTCTGGTATCATTTGCTTGCTGGGTGTTGTGTGGCTAAGCATTCTGTCAACATTGCTTCAGACAGTTTCTCTAAGATCACCTTCCTTATCTGCTGACTCTTTACACAGTACACGATGGGGTTCATGAGTGGAGGCACCAGCAGCAGCACATCAGCCAAGAGGATCCTAATTAGTACAGAACTGTGTTTGCCAAACCGGTGGATGATGGCAAGGGAGATCACAGGCACATAGAAGATAAGCACAGCACAGATGTGGGAGACGCAAGTGTTGAGGACCTTGAGCCTTTCCTTCTGCGATGCGATGCTCAACACTACTTTCAGGATCAGCACATAAGATAGGAAAATGAATCCTATGTCCAGCAAACCTGAGAGAGCCACAAATAAGCCATAGATGACATTGACCTTGTTGTCAGAGCAGGCCAGCTTCATGACATCCTGATGGAGGCAGTAGGAATGGGTTAGGTGTTTCTTGAGACAGAAGTGCAGGCGTTTCAAGGTGAAGGGGAAAGGTAAAATCAGCAGAACATTCTTGAGAGTAAAAGCAACTCCAATTTGAGTGACCCTGGAAATGGTCAGGATGGAAGCATATCTCAGAGGGTGGCAGATGGCAATAAAGCGATCAAAGGACATGATAAGAAGTACAGATGACTCCATGGCTGAGAATTCATGAATAAAAAACTCCTGGGCAAAACAAGCATTAGGGGAAACATCCAAAGCATTGAATAAGAAAATCCTAAGCACGGTAGGCAGAGAAGAAAAGGACAGCCCCAGGTCCGACAGGGCCAACATGAAGAGGAAGTAATACATGGGTTCGTGCAAAGAAGGCTCAGTTTTAATGAAAAAGAGGATGGTGCAGTTCCCCAGAATAGCGGCAGTGTACATGAGACAGATGGGGATAGAGATCCAAACGTGGGCAGACTCCATCCCTGGGATCCCAACCAAATAGAAAGTGGAGATCTCAGTTTCAGAGATGTTGAGGACGGACATGGCAGCATGAGAGAAATAAGAGGAGAGGCTACAAGAGGTGTCCTGTCCCGGCGCAAGGAATCAGTTCACACACATGACTATCACATTGGTGACATTGTGGTCCTGTCAATAAATCATACAGACCCGAATGTTGGATTTAATCTGAAGGAAGAGAAATAGATGGATAAATGTGTCTAAAATGAAATAAAAGCAAAAACACAGTAAATAAAACAAATTGTTACCTAAATCTAATCTTTTGTAAGTACATACACAGAAACTGTTCTTGTTCTATATACCAATTAAACTTATAGAGATGACTATTATCCAATTTAAAAACAACTAGTGACATTCCCTCAGTTAGGCCAGGCTTCAGGCCCTTGGATTCCCTGTGGTCCACTCAGTAGTTCCTACAGATACACAGAGATGTTGCTCCTCTTTTGGTTTCCTCCTGCATAATCTACAGTAAATCTTCATACTGTGCAAAGATATTGATATCACTTTTGGCATGTGGCAGCCACTTTAGTATTTTTAATGAACTTATGATTGTATGATCTAGATTTTAAATATCCCCATAAGAAACCCAAACTGTACCCTATAGTTCATCTCTGCTGTCTTAATGAAATAAAAGATTACTTGTTTACTCAAATAATTGAGAAATATAGGGTAATAAAAATGTCAACTAACGCATTACATACTCTTCATTCTCACTGTCTTTGTCTCTTACAAGAAAATAAAAACTAGATCTCATTAGTATTTGATGTGTCTCAGAAAGAGAGAAACTATTTATTTGGATGTTGGGAGTGTCACTTTTACAGAATCTGAAGGAAAATTAAAACATTTCACCCAAGATTTTCCAGTATTCTGGCTTTAGCTCAGAGGACGCTATTGGACTAACTTCTGTAGGCTGTAGAAATGTTAAAAACATAAAGAGTTTCAGTAACAGAGAATAGATATTATTAATGCAATCAGTATAAAGTTTAGTGTCTATATGGAAGTTAAATATAAAACTGTTGATCATACTCTTTATATTCAGGACAGTTCTCAGAAGACTGTTTCAATCTTGAGATAGGTTTTGAGATATACTTCAGTGGAAAACATCAATGAGAAAATTCAAAACAATTTATCAAATATGTAGTATGTATTATAATGATTGATCACGTTTCTCAGGCACTTACCAAGTCTGCTACTGAGTCTACACTGAAGGCCCAAAAGAGCTGAACTGAAGGTGAGTCCAGCTACCCAAAGCCCATTCTGAGGCAGATGTATAGATTCTGGTCCTCTTACACCAATGCCTTTTTAGTAACAGATGTACCTCAGGGGACTAAGCTCTGAGAGCTCTACCCACATGTCTTCTATTAATTGACTCTTTACAGCCATTCAAGAAGATCTGAGCTGATTTTCCTCACTCATAGGAATTCTGCTCCTTTAGGAGAACTAGTTTGTCTTTTACCTGCACTTTCAGATGCTTCTCCAGAAGTGATCACACTTGATTTCTCCAGGTAATTGTGTTTGTGAAATAATTGAGTCAATTTTAAGTTTGTAAGTATATTTTAGGTATACATAATGATCACATTCATCATGGGAAATTTGTACCTGTACACAATAAATCTTGCTTTTATTTTTTTACCCATTCCCTACCTTCCCATCAACACCTCCTCCCTTCCTTCCTTGCAAAAAATTTGTTTCCCTTTATTTAACTCAGTGAAATCTTACTAAGTTTAATCAAGATCCAGTGTCAAATAGACTCCCTACAAAACCAAAAGGGGAGAGACCTTCTCACAAAGAAAGACACAAGGCATATGATTATTTTTGGGGGTTGGAATGGTGCTTCTATATAAACCAGTAAGAACTGGTTTGAAATTTATCTTCCATGCTTTGAAGGTCAGGCAGAAATACGAGTAAATGTCGGATTTTGGGCTGCAAATTGAACATTCACAAGGTATGAGTTCAAAACTCAGTTTTCATCAAGAGACTGCCATGTCACTGCTGCAGATCCGGAGCCTGCATAAATTTACTATGTGATATATGTCTGTTAAGTAAACCTAAAATTGAGAGGCATTGCGAAGGCCTCACATAATCAATCAGTGGCCTTGCTCCATAGAGCAATGCTGACATGCCTTTGTTGATCTGATCCGTGGAAGTAGACAAATGGATTATAATTTGATGACATAAGAAATTTGGGGAAAAGACTTGAGTCTTTGGGTTGTGGAGTTATTTAGATTTTGGACCATTTTTTGGAATAATATATTAGAATGGCTTCTAACATATGTAAAGTTTTTGTGCAACAAATAAAAATGTAGAGTCTTTAAGAGTAGTGACAGGAGAGAAAAGATGACAGAAAATAACAGAGGGAAGCTAGTAAGTAGAAGAGAATCCATTTAGTTGCAGGTTGCAATACAAGTATTGCCTGCTTCTGCAGGGTGAACTGAAACTGAAATTTGTACCTGAGATCTGCTCGTCCAGCGTTCCCATATGAGAGGAAAGAGAAACAGGGGCATCAGTGCCGGGAGCAGGTGGATGTCCCATGAGTCCAGTGCACTGCATGACCTACTGTTGGCCCTTAGTGGTTGTCATCTCCCTTGTTCAATGCTGCCTCTTTCCTCTTTCTTTCAAATTTTCAGTTCCTAAGAAACGCTTGCATAGCAAATTCATCCTCAATACTGGCTTGTGGAGGACCTAACCTCTGACACTTGATTATTTAACAGACTAACAAAACTACACATCTACTTTGGGACTAGCAAGTATAAAAGAGACAATTTACATGAAGCTAACATGAGTAATGGAGACAGACAGTACCCTGACATGGCCGTAGACAAAAAGGTTCATAATAAACAGCTTTTAGCCAGTATATATAATGGTGTATTTTGAAGAACATATTTTAGATGAATTTTGGATAAATATGTTGTTAGAATAAATTAGTACATAGAAATTCCATGTAACTATGTGACTATTTATAAAATATAACTTTTAATTTCTACAAGTGTTGTCAAAAGTGACAAACAAAAAATTGAACAACCTTTAGTGATGAACTATCAAACTTTTAGCTAAATGTATCCTTGAGTGAGAATTTAATAGAAGTCATGTAACAACAACAACAAAAAGGAATCATGTAACACCTACCTAAAGTCTTTATGATGGTGATGGGACTGCTTTCCAATTTATCTTTGAGTTGTTGCTTTATATAGCAAAACATTTCAAAGAGATTGTGTAAGTCAGGAAAATTTCAAGCTACCCTCACTGATAAATTCTGAAAAAAAAGTCCTAAACTAAAATTAACAAAAGTCCTGAAACAAACCAAGAAAACTAAAGTGACATGTCTAATGGGATTTTATTGAAGAATGATGAAGTTTGTACTTTAAAACTAGTGAATGGATTTAGTCATACTGATGGAAGCATAGCATATTAATATTAAAGAATCATGAATGACATTGGACACATAATAACTTTGTGACATGTGGCATCTACTCTTGTTAGAAAAACTCCTTATGGGAATGACAGAGGTGACTAACCTCTGTGATAAAGGTACCTGCAGGAAAATCCTGAGAATTAGACTTCACAGTGAAATGTTGAGAAATATATTCTGACACCTGCAAAAAAAATGACAGCAATTTTCACAGCCTTCACTCTACCTTCTTCTAGAGATTTTAAGCAGAGAGATAAAGTGATACTAAGAGATACATTTGGAAAGAAGGCAGAAAGAATCTGGTGTGATCAGGTAAATATAAGGCCTACAGAAACTAGCAATTGTTTATTAAAAATGAAAGTAAGTCAGTGTTTTTTCTAAAAAAGATCTAATATCAATTGACTTTATTTTTACATATTTGATCAAGATATAGAAAAAGACGCTTTATAAGGTTAACATGATATAAACTATTATCTAAGATCTAAGAATAAACATATATCTTATGTTAATATAAAATATAAAATAATATTGTGAAATATTAATGACTGAATTTGTTGAATTTTGCATGCTTGGATTTCAAACTCTTACATCCTACATATTTCACTTTTCCCACAAAACAGTACAAATAAAATTCCCAATATTTATCTTTAGTTTTGAGGATAAAATTGCAACTTTTATTTTAAAAGTTCAACCACAGTTGTACCTCTGTATTGGAAAAGTTATCATGAGTTACAGTTTTTATGCTCATTTGAGAAAAGAAAACAATTACATTTGAAAGGACTGAAAAGCATAGAGTGGCTTGGGATATGTTTCTGCTATTTCCAGGTTTCCTAACCGTATGCTTTTGCTATGCTGGGATTAAGCACTGTTTAGAGTTGCTTCATATCTGAGGATTCACCAAAGTTTGATTCTACTCTCTAATGTTTTACCTTTGAGGAACAAGATTTGTTCATGGCAAGAGTGGAAGTATTCAAATCTCACTACTCACATAGTCAGGAGTGTGAAAGATCAGTGGCTCATGGAGAATGAAAATCATAGTGTCTGTCATCATGTGATTCTTCTAGAATGATGAATATACCACAGATAATAAGAAGTAAAATTGCATGAAGAAAAAGACAGAAAAGAAGAATGAGTGACGTGAATACAATAATAATATAACTTCCTATAGTAGAGATAATTTTAGTCAGAAAAAAACAAATTGCAACTGTGAGTTATTTGAAAAATGGGTTACTTAATTGCTCATACAGTGATTATAGTGCACAATCATCATTCATGTGCTTGAAGTAAGTTTTCATTTTCAATTACAAATAAATTTAGGTAGATTTTAGCATAGTTTGTGTTAATATATAGCAACAAAAAGGAAAATTATGAGGATAATGCAAGCTTTGTTCAAGAGAGGAAAACACAGTTGTTAATATCCTGCTTCAATATTTTTTAACAACTTCAAGATAAAGTGGTCACTAGAAGATAGTTCCTGTGGAATACACCTCAGGTGATGAAGAGGCTGTCAGAAAGTTAGGTGAACCTTAGGAGTGTTCCTTAGTTGAAATAGGTGAAGTGATGACTTGAGCCTTTTATGCGTTCACTGTTTAAGGCAGTGTTCATTCTCAATCCCTTCTTGCTGTGTTTCTTTCAACTTCATTGTATTTAAATTGCATAAAAATCACTGAAGAACGACAGTCATGCCTTTTCACTGATGTATAAAAAGAATATAAGTAATTGAAACAACACTAAGAAAGGGAATGGAAAACATAAAAGAGAGAAGACAAATGAAGAAATGAAGGGAAAAAAGGAAAAGTTTACATGGAAACAATGATGCTTGCCACAAGGAAGTAGAGGACAGAAACAACAGAGGTTGGTCAAAGAGGACAAATATGAAATTAAGTGGGATTAATAAGAATAGATATCTAATTTACAACGTGCAAAGTAGAGTTAATAATGTTTATTATGTATTGAAAAATTCATTACAGTTTTTACCGTTTTCAGTGAAAATCCAGAAAGTGTGCTGTCAGAGAGAACAATTTTATGTGGCACACACCTTTTTTTTCAGGATTTGGTAGACTTTTATTTCGACAAATACATCTCACATAAGATATATGAAATTCTTCCTCTCTTCTCATGTAAGTTCAGAGGAACTAAATATTAGTACTGGTTGCTAACATGTGTGGCTTATACCCACAAGAGATAGCTTTGAAGAATAAGTAAATAACAAAGAACATTTTTCATTAAATGCCATGCAAACCAAGGGTTACCATGGTAATGTAGAATAACAGTGATGCTATGGAGCCCACATTTGTCTTAAAGGGTTTTCCTGGGCTGGAACATGCTCATTCTTGGCCCTCTATCTCATTGTCTTGCATATCTGGTAGCAGTGACTGGTAATATCAGCATCCTCTCTGTCATTTGGCTAGAGGCATCACTCCATCAGCCCATGTATTATTTCCTGTCTATCTTGGCTATGACCGACCTGGGCATGTCCATGTCCATAATTCCCACAGTGCTTGCTATGCTGTAGTTCAATGCTTGGGAAATTCAGGCAAGCGCTTGCTATGCTCAGCTCTTCTTCATCCACATATTCACATTTCTGGAGTCATCGGTGCTGCTGGCCATGGCCTTTGCTTTGTTGCCATCTGTCCTCTTCTGCACTACTCTACCATCCTCACCAACAAAGTCATTGGGAAGATTGGTTTGGCCTGCCTGTCCTGAAGCATGGGAGTTGTCCTGCCCACACCCTCTCTCCTGAGACGCTATCACTACTGCCATGCTTTCTGCTTGCACCAAGATGTTCCGAAGCCGTCCTGTTTAAATGCCAAGATCAACAGCATTTATGGGCTGTGTGTGTTGTCACTGTCACTCTTCATCTGGATCCAGTCTTCATATTTCTTTCCTATGTTCTGATTCTAAATGCAGTGCTTAGCATTGCCTCTCATGAAGAGCAGCTAAAAGTACTCAACATGTGTGTATCCCATATTTGTGTGGTGCTCATCTTCTTTGTCCCAGTGATTGAGGTGTTAATGGTCCATTGTTTTGGGAAACAACTGCCTCCAATAGTGCATGTCCTCAAGGCAAATATCTACCTACTTCTCCCCCTGGTGCTGAACCCTGTGGTCTACAATGTCAGGACCAAGCAGATTTGTGCAGGGATTCTGTGCAAGTTCCAGTTTGGTAGGAGGTTTTAAGGAACCTTGTTTAGTTAGATATGCAGAAGGAATCATGGATGCTGGGAGTGCTTCTTCCAGTACAGAACTTTGAATTCCTAATGACTTCAAGGATTGCTTCATTTGGGGGAATGTGCTTTTTCCAAAGCCATCATCTATTCAGGGACAATGCGTGACGAGGCCACAGAAGCCTAACACTCAACCTCACAGAAAATTCAGAAACTAAAATTTTCCAGCTCAAGTTTTCTTCACTGGGCATTTCTGAATTTCCTGTGAAGTTGGACAAGACTATCCTCAGATTAGATTTGCAGTTCCAATTCTCCTCTTGTTAATCTTACCTAATTCCATTCTTTTCTGTTTGCAATAATTCTCTATTTTAAATATAGTGTGTGGTGAACTTTTTCTTTAAGTGTATGTATCAGAGGTCTCTATAGTGAGATATTCCCAGCAATCATGTGACATAGAGGGAGGGCAAAAGAAACATCTTTAAGGATGCTTTATTGTTGGCTCTTGGGATGGAACATGATTTCAAGAGAACACACCTTCGCCGTTTAGCTTTCTTAGTCTCTATCTGATCAGTCCAGTATGAGGCTAGAAGAACGGAAATGGCACTAATGCTTTGAAGAAAATTTTTGTGATTTGTGTGCTTAATATTTTCATTCTGTACGCACTCTTCTAGTGGTGTGTTATAATGATCAGAACTGTTTAAAACTTTAAAGTAAAGTCTAGTTGTTTTTAAAATATTTTAAAAATCTTTAAAAGAATATTATGCTACCATGTTATTCAGGTTCTACTCAGAATCAAAATTCATGCAGCAATTTGTATAGAATTTATTAATAGCTGTGCAAACCCTTATTAATTTTGTCAGGAAGCTGACTTAAAGAAAAGGTAAAAATAACTTTAAGTGTATACTAGAGTTTTGGTAGAATATTTTATAAAGAAGGAAATTTGGAAGAAGGAAATTTGTCCCCCCAAGCCAGACACAGACTTCATTTGAGAAGCTGACCTGTCAGGATACTGGATGAAAATAGGTGCATTCAGTTGCCTCGGGCAGAAAAGATAGAGTTGTATCAGGAATACATGGGGTAATGCTGGCAACTAAAATCCTCTCTTAAAGCTAAGAAGCAGGAAACAGTTCTCCATGATGCAGGTGTGCTGAATATGGCAGACAGGGAAAAGTTGGGAGTGAAAGAAATGGACATTTTTTTGAAGTACAGATGGATTGGAAATCACAGCTTGGACTAATAACATTGGAAATACTGACTTCAGGTTACAGACAGACCATGGCTGGGAAATCACGCAGTATAAACTGCAAGATTCAGTAAGAGTTTTGCTCTGGGGACTGATACAACTTGATGGACTGAATGTCACTAACTATATTCCACAGTTGGTTCTGATATCCACATGGTAAAAAGAAGAAAATTCAAACCATGTACTTAGGGGCATCTACTATAAGTGTCCTTGTAGCATCCTCTGCTGGCCAAGATCAATATGCTACTTCTACAGGTTAAAAAAAAGTTCATTTTGTCTGGTTCTGTTCTCCTAAAGAAGACAAAAAGAACTCTGAACCTGGGGCCAACAAATACATAACTGCCACGTGTGGCAGTATAAACACTGATAAAATGATGGCCTTAATTTTTATATTTGAATATAGACACTCACAATTTTATTTATTTATTATTTATTTTTGTACCAGGGATTGAACTTGGGACCAAACACAAACATTATAGAATAAGAATCTAATGAATCATTTACAAGATTTCTACATAGAAAATTTCAATGAAGTTTGGAGGAAATTTAAGATGATCTAATTCAATCAAGACGAATTTGTTGGTCCTTACTACTTGTCTTTAGAGTATTCTGCATTTGTTAGTATGTCACAATTGTTATCTGTGAATAATAAGAAATATTTATTTCCTTCTAATTTGCCTGTTTTCTCTCACCCAGTTATATCAACCACATCCCCAGAAAAATTTATTTTTATGGTCTCTGGGAATGTTGATTAATATTTTTAACTAATGTTGATATTTATTATAGTTTTAAAAACAAATCAAGAATGCTATCTTCTATCTCCAACTTAATAGATTATTAAAACAGAATTTAGTCAAATATGTTTCTTATAAATATAGATTATAATTACCAATTGTAAGTTATTGGTATGTAAATTATGGTTTTCTCTTTGTTTCATTTTTTCTGTGAATTTTTCTGGGAATTTTGCACATAAGATGTATTTGATGGCCATGTTAAGTTCAAAGGAGCAATAGAATGCTTGTATATTTGTGTGTATATATCAATAGACTAGATTTGTTACTTTTTTGTTTTTGATTTTATATCAATTTTATGGGGTCATGATGGTATTTTTCTTGATATTCTCGTTCCAGTTTGGAATACACATTATGACTGATTCAGAAAAATTTCTATGAAATTCTCTCTTTGTATTCTTTAGAAATACATGTGCAGGTTTTCTGTCTTTGTTAAATGCCTGAGATGATTCTTTAAGAATATAATCATTTTTTATGAATAGTATCTTTTTGTGGGCCTTCGGTCTCTCCACAATTTTTAAATGAGTATCAAGAAAGACACATGACAGGGGCAAAGCCATACATTTATACTACAAGATGGGTAAGGCAGTGATCCTGAGAAACATCAGCAGGTTTTTGAAACTAGCAGTTAGTTGGTAACAGTTAACCTATGAACCAAACAACTTCACTGAAGATAACAATGTGTAATAGAAGGGTTACACTTTGAATGCATGTCATTCTGGTCTTCTAAATCTGTACTTCTTGTTATGACATACAAATTATTGCCACACTGTCTCTCAAGTAAATATTCATTTTTTTAAAAAAGGGTAATAAATGAAAAAAAGACAAGAAAAAAGTGTCAGAGATCCATCCTAGTACAATGCTACATATGGTTAAATTTCTTAATTTCAATGCAAAAATATGTAATTGCTTATTCATATTTTAAAATATTTTTTATTTTTTAATATTTTTTCTCCATATTCTGTAGGGACTTAAAGTTGTTGGAAAATACCTCTTCCATGTTATACCTAAGATGTTTGATATTCAGACAGATAGTGAGGTTAAACCCAACTGCATATGTTGTAGACTAATAATAAACTTCTCTTCTGGAGAGTTAAAAACCTAAGTTTGCAGACCAAAAATTAGAGAAAGAGAAGGGCTGTAAAGACAGCTAACATTTTGGCTCTAGCCTTTCAAGGTCATGGAGACTCAGGACATAGGAGAACCTGTACTATAACATCATGTAATTCAGTTGTGTCCCAAATTTTCTGATCAAGGAGATTATGGAGCCACAGAGCAACTTGACTGATGATGTAGAGTATGCCTAAGGAGAGTCACATGGAGAGAAAATATTTTCTCAGGCTTTCACAGACAGCATATTGGTCAACCAATGGCCATGACTCATTCACATGGCTAACACTGACAAAGGATCTACAAAGTGCGGTACAGTGTTACAGAATAAAGCCTGAGAAGACTTGACAGACCTTGTCAGATACAAGAGTTACATTTCTTGTTATATAGGTCTTGATTTATCTTGGTCTTAATCATTCAGCAGAAAAGTATAAACAAGGTATATAAAGTAAATCCATATTAATATGATGAGCTGTGAAAGGCTCAAGTCAACAACTTCTGACATTGCCAGTGCTGAGGATAACCTGCTACTTTTGTGGACTGCTGGACTGCGTTGGATTGTTTTCCTGAATTCATGGACTTATAGTATTCAGATGCCAATGGAATACCCATCTCTGACAGGACTAAACCAAAAAAGGGAATACAAAGGAAGGTTCATTCTCTATCTGTATATATAGGATAGTTAGTATAGATATACAAATACTTTCGCTTAATTCAGTGAGAAGAAAGATTCATTCTAATAGCGTTTGGAGAGGATATCCTGTATGCATTTTGTACTATGGATAATCACTAAGAAGATAACAATCTACAGTGTACTAATTATTGAAAGTGTCCCATTAATCAGTTTTGAAACTGTTTCATTGTTATTCGTTTCTCAATACAATAAAAAAGAGAAAGACATAAATTCTTGATGATTTACAATACTCTGATTTAAGATAAATACTACTGGTTTTCTCTATCTTAAATATTGATCTGCCTTGTTTTCTTATCTCCTTAAATTCCACCATATGCTTAGAAGTTTGAACACAACTTCAATGCCAATTATTCTATTTTTCTTTCTGTTTGTTTTTATTTTATCTTTTTACTTGATATTTCATTTTAACTTTTAACCAAAGTTTATGGGACTAAAGGCTAGATGGTGCACAAGTAAAGTACCTTAGAAAAGAAGTTAGGATTTCTATGCTTTGCTACATTAAGCCTTGTGCTTCTGTGATGCAGAAGTTTCTCCAAGAAGGTGGATTTCTACAGCTAATGGGTTAGGACATGCTCCAATTTAGGATCCAAAATTCAAAATTTTGAGATTTTATAAGCAGTTTGTGAGATAATCTCTGGATTATCTCACCATTTCAGGGGCAATATATATGTTTTCTTTCATGACTAATAAGATACAAAATACTCCAGATTCACTCAAACACAGTCTATTCAACATAATACAAACTTCAGAATGCCAACATAATAAATTAGCATGTGGATTAATATTCCTAAACATGCTGCACACTAGAATCAAACTCATGATTAAAGACTATTAGAGGCTGATGAGCTTGTGTCCAGAGGAGCTGTCTTTCCTACTATTTACTGAGTATCTATAAATTGTACATGCCTGCTAAAAATGACTGCTCATGTTTTTGAAGGATGTTTCAGTTCAGGATAACAAATATGGTGTCTTGGAACTGACAATTTTGGGAAATAAGTACTGATAGCAAATTGCTAGCAACCTGACACTGAAGGAACAGGAGTCAATTTTGACTATCTCTTACTGAATATTTACTGAAGTCTTGGTGTTGAACATATAGTAACTAACTGAATATATATAGTGATTGTTACCCAGGCAGCATTATTATGAGTTTATTTCATAGAAACAAAAGAAAAAAGCTAAAATGCCTTCTATTATTTTAGATTTCACAGTTAATGTCAACCAGAATTGGGGCTCACAGATAAATATATTAATCTAAGACCCATGATCTGTGCTAACAGATCTCTAAAGTTCTTAAATTTTGCCTTCATATTGCCCAGAGACTTAAACCCCCAACAGATTGTTTTTTAGAGTAGCTTTCAGTTTTTCAGCACTGGCAGTATGCTCATGGATTAGCTGAGACTTTATTATGGGTGTCTGTCTGTCATATTAGTTGATGTTTATATATATCTTAAGCATCAATTGATGCCTGGGAAATTTCCTCAGTTACAGAAAAGTTTCTTGACTTCACCTTTCTTTCTTTCTTTCTTTCTTTCTTTCTTTCTTTCTTTCTTTCTTTCTTTCTTTCTTTCTTTCTTTCTTTCTCTCTCTCTCTCTCTCTCTCTCTCTCTCTCTCTCTCTCTCTCTCTCTCTCTCTCTCTCTCTTACTCTCTCTCTCTCTTTCTTTCTTTCTTCTGTATTTAAGACAGGGTCTACAGGCTCTTACTATGTAGATCAGACTCATAGTGATTTTTCTGTTTTGTGCCTCCCAAGTGCTGGGATTACAGGCGCACCATCTCCATGTGCCCTCCGGGCAAGGCCAGCATAGGTACACCAGGTTTGGAACCCCAGCCACTACACTCTGCCTAGGCAGACACGTTAGTTTGCTTAGCTATCGGGCCCACCCAATTTCTTGATTTTGTGTGGCCAAAAATTGTTTTAACTGAGAGAAGTGCTGCCTCAAAATCAAAACTTTTTAGGCTTTCCTTCTCAATGTTAATAAATGATATTTCCCCCCAAAAGGGTATGGAAGATAAAGAGTTAAATTCTGGGGCATAATCAATAAATATGATGATTATTGAAATTTTAAAAACATTATTACAGTAAAAACCACCTTGTCATGATGCCCCTTCAAAATATCCGCTCTCACTTTTAACACAAGTATCCAATCTTTTTTTTTTTTTCTTTCTCATGTTGTTTATTTAACTAAATAAAACTAAAATAAGTTCCACAGGAACAACATCCCACCATTCTGTCCACTTTTTGAAGAAGTTCTGGAAGTTTTCTTTCGGAAGCATTTCTAATTGTACTGTTGTGGCTGCTATGATGTCTTGCATTGTTTGAGACCATTTACCTTTCATGGAAATTTTGACTTTGGGGAAGAGCCAGAATTTCAGGGGTGATGAGAGCACTGTAATATCACTATTTGACAAAAATTTTCATAAATTTTTCATCAGTGAAGAGTAATCATTCATGACACAGAATAATTACATAAAAATGTTCATTATGGTTAAAGTCATATTGTCATGAATCCCCCTCAAAATATTTAAATACTATCCCTAACTTCATACACAGTTATGTCATTGTTCTAGTTAGAGGAACTTTTGCTCTAATAAGTTTTTAAGTATTCATTCTATATTTCACTCACTGCTTACATATTACATATTTCTTCATGCTTAATTTCCCTGAAATGTTAAGATTCTAATGGACAGTGTTTATGCCTACTCACAATGGGACTGTAATCTGTTTGTTGTTTTCATATTTAGGAAGAGTGTACAGGGTCTCAGTGCATAAATTGGTCTCATAGTGATCCTCCTGTTTACAGCCTCCCAAGAGCTAGGATTAGAGGTCTGTGCCACCATGCCCAATCTCAATTGCCCTCTTAGCACACCCTAGGGCAGGGCTGACATGGCAGGCCTAGGAGCTCTAACTCCCATCCTGACTCCCTTCATCTTCATAAGAAGGCGCTTTAATCTTCTGAGCTATTTGGCTAGCCCTGTAATCTGAACTTCTTTGAAAAAACTAAACAAGAATTGATTGTTTGGGGCAGGTGAGATAGCTCACTGGAGTAAAAGGCTCGCTTAGGTAAGCTTTAGCCAAGGCCCTGGCACCACACGCTAGGGCAACCCTGCCCCAACCCCCTCCCACGCATGCTGAGCTGGCCAGAGTTTGGGTGTGATGGCACATGCCTGTACTATCAGTGCTGCAGAGGCTGAAAAGAGGAGGATCACTATTAGTCTGAGCTCTGTAGTGAGATCCTGCATTAAAAAAAGGAATTGATTTCTTGATTGATATGTATTAGACATTTTAGTCACTCATTCAAATAAAATAGTAATCTAAAGTAATATTTAGAGAAAATGATGGATAAATATTAAGTATTTAATACTTCAAATCCCCTCAGAATTAACATACCATGATGCCAAATTTTAGAGAAGCAGAAACTTAATATACCAATAAAATTATATTTTTCCAGACCAAAGATTGTAAGTACTTAATTCAGCAAAATAACCCAATATAGTCCAATAGTCCATAATACTAGTGAGTTATCGTACAACTGGCAATTGTCCAAAGTTGTTGATTTGAGCTTAGCATGTTAATATAGCTTTACTTTTTTTTTCTTTTAAATTTTTATTTTATTGAAGTACAAATATCAATGAGACAGTTTTAAGATACCTTGACAAGATGGATTTGATAAATTAATACACTGCAAACTGTTTTTATAATGTTTTGGTATCATAGAAGGTGCATACATGATATTATACTTACAGACATTATTATACCATATGTCTCTTATCATTAAATAAAGAGAGTGTAGCTGTTTGCATATCTTATTTTTTATATCCGAATTACATCAAAGATTCAATAATTAATACTTTCTACCTTGATATTTTCCTAGTGGTTGTCTATAGTACTAGAAGCCGACATAATATCCTGTCCAATCACCATTAGTGCAAATCTTGCCTCTCATAGGATTATGTAGAAGCACAGCATTATCTATCCCAACTGTACTGTCCATACACACACATTCCTTTCTATACCCCTTCCTTTGTCTACACCTGTCAAAGGTGGGCACTCCATTGTCATTCAACTAACTTAGGTGCTTGAACTCAACAACACAATCCAACACAGTCCAGCATTCCACAACAATAGTGAGTTATTCAAAGAAGTTGTCTTAGCCATTTACAGCTCAGCTTAATATTATGGCCCCACGATGTATACTTCATTTTTATACTTTTCTGCTAGATGGTTAAGACCTAGATAGAGGAAGACTTATCGCATGGTTTCACTTTCCTGTTGAATGGTTAAAACCAAGTTAAAGCAAGACCTATATAACTAAAAATGTAATTTTTGCTATCTGACAAGATCAGTCAAGTGCCCTCAGGATACCTGGATGAATCACAATCATTTCTTCATTGCTTGACTGATTCGTTCTCTGTGAAAGCCTGAGAGAATTTTCCTCTCCAGGTGACTCTCCTTAGACACACTATACATAGTTGATCACATTCCTCTGTGGCCCCGTAATCTCCTTGATCAGATAATTTGGGACACCACTTAGCTATAGGATGTCACAACAGAGGTTCTCTTATATCCTAAGTCCTCACTGACGTTGAAGGGCTAGGGCCAAAATATTTGCTATCTTTGTAGCCTATCTATCTCTCTAATTTTTGGTCTGCCAACTTTGGTCTGGCATCAAGTATGAAAGGTTCTTTAAAGAGTTCTCCAAATACAGCTTCCCTAACTTCAATAGATACCCATCTCTGACAAAACAAAACAGAAAAGGGGGATATAAATGAAAGTGTTTTTGTGAATGATAAGAAAAAAATATGTATGTGTATATAAGAGATAGTTAGGATAGATATATAGCTACTTTCTCTTAGTTCATTGAGAAGAAAGGTTTGGACTAATATTGTTTAGACAAGATAGCATGTCTGTGTCCTGTCATCTGAATAACTAATATTAAGACAACAATATGCAATGTATTAATTATTGTAACTGCCCTACTAACCTGTTTTGAAATTGTTTCATTGTTATTTTATCTTTTCTTTTTTTCTCATTAAAATGAATATATATATATATATATATATATATATATATATATATATATATATTTGCATGGGGTAGCTATATCATCCCTAAAAACCACCATGAAGTCACTCTTCTCTGAGTCAAAATTTTATTGAAAATGATTTCACTTAATCTGGCATCCAAGAAAATAGAAATGAAATGAATCTGAGAGGTAATGTACATTGTGGATAAAAAGATTTTGAGTATATCACGAGTGAAGATCAAAAGTAGAAAAGAATGAATCCTAAGAAATGATAAAAATAATATAAAGGAGATAAATTTCTTTAGCTGTTAATGGGCAAAAATAGTACAGAAAGAAGAGAACGTTGTATTTTAATCCAAACAGAGTTGATCTGCCAAGCAGTCTCTACTGCTGTTTCTTACATGTGTAGTTTGTGAATGAACATGTAGTATGTGCTTTACAATTGCACTTTGGAAGAATTTACTTGTTTGTTATTTATTAAGGATATGAGGGTATTTCTTATTGACTCTTACCAAACATTCATCCTTTCTCTCTAATGAACGAGCTCTGGGTTGCTCAGAGACAGTTTTGTGGGCTCCTGAACATGAGATATGTTGCTGGATGAAAACAGTAGAAAGCTCATGCTTTTATGAAATGATAGGTAAAAGCTGAGTATTATGTATCTCATACTTTTCATTGTTTAAAATTACTATTCTGTGGTCTCCCTTTGATTAGTAAACTATATAATTATTTATGCTGTTCACATTAGGCTAATAAGTTGAATCTTATTATTTTTATCATACAGTTGTAAACATATTCCTTAAAAATTTTTTTCGTAGCATTCAATAATTAGTATATGTTCCATCTTGTTATTCGGAGCACATGTTATTCTCTTTTATCATTCTGATCTATTAAATCCACTGTTACTCTTCATTAGAGGACCTTCAGGGCACTTTTCAGTTACTTCCCATTCTGGAAGTCTAGCTGTCATGGCTGCCTCCTATTCTTTAGCAGAAGAATTAACTTTGACATCATTTTTCCTCTCTGAGGTTATATTGAGCACAGTTGTCTTCCTATGGGAATTCCCTTTTCAAGAGGGACTTGCATTTAAGGTCACTTGCAGGACAAAAAATGCAGTGGTGATAGAGCACAAAGCTTGTTAGAGCCTAGCATGATAAAGACAAAAAGTACCCAGTCTTGGTTCTGTTGTTACTCAAGAGGAGATAGATATTTTGCGCAGGACATCTATGCTTCCCTGAGGAACCCTTTGCCAGAGTATACTCTGTGTGTTTTATTCTTTTCTTATACCCATATTCAGTGGCTTTCTGTACTTAGAAGACATTCTTAAACTTGACAGACTGAAAATCCGACCAAACTCCTTAAGATCCAGTGTCTATACCGGGTTCCCAGGTGTGGCGGAGTGACAGCTTTGAGGTGAGAAGAATTGATATGAGTGCATGAGAAGTTTAAAGACCCTAAAAAGTGAAAGTGAAAGTCTGGAAGTGGAATTGAACTCTAAAGATGGGGAAGAAGTGTTCTGGGACAGGTGAGAGGTACAGACTGCCATTTACCATGAAGAGACAGACAACTGTATTCAAAAGATGTTCAGAAGAGCTTTGGATTAGAGTAGTACTGCAAATCCATCTCCCACCACAGATAGTCTCTATGGTGAGACTTTGCATACTAAGGTCCTTATCTTTTCAAAACATCTTTGTGTAATATCAACTAAAAGTTAAAAATTGATGACACTATTGGCAATTTGAATGTCTCTTGTCTCTATTACCCTCACATGCATCATACCCATCTGGTTAAGAGTATGAATAAATTTAGAAGTGTAAGCAAGATAACTCTCAAGAAAAGCATCAGAAAGTTACATTTTTAAGAGTGATTACTTGGGCACTGCGTGTTACACCTGAGTTGAGTCACTTCTGTTCATGGCCAATAAGGTTATGGCCATGGCTATTTCACTTATGATTTTGCTTCCTAAGTTTTATAGACTGTGGAGAGTACCTTGAATACCTTAGCATAAGCTTTTAAAACTGTTATACAACATGATAAAATGTCAAGTATTTTAATGCTCAAAGATGGTTTGTATTCTCTCAAAAGTGATTGGTGTGTAAAATAACAATTGCTGTTTGACATTATTTGACAATAGAGAAGGACTCATTTAGAATAGGGTGCTGTGTCTAGGCCCAATAGGGAAGGCAGATTATGCATATGCTTTAGTCACCTAAAAGGAAGACCTAACCTACCTCAGTAGGAAGGAAAATATTGCAGGATTTGAGGGTGGATATAAAAATGAAGAAAGTAATTATATCTGAGTGTCAAAGTAATGACAGAGGCCAAAAAGAAGTTTACAACATAAACACCTTGGAATGAAGTTGCATAAATAACAGTATTTCCACTATGCTATGATTATTATAAGACAAATCACTGTATATACAAAGATAATATGTAAATTACTTTACAGACAATTACTTTGTCTGTTTATTGAATCTGACTATACCTTACAAGGCAGGAGAATACTATTAGGGTACAAAATTTCAATTTGTAGATTGTTATGGAATTAGTTATTTTATTATTAGTTCTTTAAGAAGAAAGTGTAAGGCCTCATTGTACAGGTGGAGAAGAATAATAATTTGAGGAGGAATGAGCCATAGAAAATTTGGCAAAGCTTCAATATAGAATAGTCTATGTGAAATTTTAACTGATGCTTACTGTCCTAGGTATTTAAAATTGGTTGCCCATCATGTTTCTAGGTGCTTCAGAGTTATTCTGTTGCTACATTAATGACCATATCAGTGCACCCACAGTGGTGTTGGTCTTCTGCATTTATTAACATCTAACTTGTTGGATAACTGAGCCCTGAGGATACAGACTCTAAACTCTTCTTCCAACTTGACATTGCATTATTTCCTGCATTTTCTTTTGTCTATGAAATTTTTCTGCTAACCTTGCTGTGTTAGGTACAATTACAAATTTTGTAGGAACAGGCATAATTTCTCCTTTCAGCCAGCCTATTTGGAGAATATATCGTTATCTTCTAAATCCCCTTACCTCCAATTCAACATAACCTGACTGGATTTGTCTTATACATGAGAGCCCATAAATTTATATTTATGTCTTTTTTTTTTTTTTGTTTAATAAAGAGCATGAAATTTTATAAAATAAGTGAATTTACTCTAGGTTTTTTACTTCTACTCAAACTTAGCATATAATCACCCATCTTATCTCTGGTGATTTCCATTATCTATATATAACCTTTACACTTATTTATCCATCATTTTTACTGTTAGACTTCACTGGAATCTATTTGTTTAAAATGATCACAATTCCTTAAAAGTTTCTCTGTTTTGTATTTGTCAACTATAACCCACCTTGTTTTTATAATCTAACTTACTTTGATGACTGTATATTGTACACCCGGTCAAGCATATTTTTAAATTGCACTTGCTGTACGTCCTCTAAAATTCAGTGAAAGTTATTTGTATTTACACACAATTTACTTCAAAAATTCTGCTTCATTTTTCTATTTAAACTTAGTTCCAACAGTGAAAAGTTCCTATTTACCTTCAGCTTTTTCCCATTGTATTCATTTACATTAGTAATATAACAGCCCCTATGTATGCGCAATTCCAGGTTTCTACTATTTTGATTATTTCCTCAAATTTAAATGGAAAACTCTAAATATAATTAACTTATAATTGTAAAAAAACATTATTGTTGTTCAATTTTATTGGGGGTTAAGTATTGTTCTACCTAAATTATGAATTAAACTTGGCCATTGTTATACGTGGGTAGGAAAAAATTGGTACATGTAGAGTTTGGCCCATCTATTGTTTTGACATCCACTGGGACCTTGGAGAATATCTCCAAGCAGAAGAGTGCTGAACTCTCTAATATGCTTCTTCTACATCAGGATCGATCAACATATGATACACATCATAGCCCTTTGATTCCATCTAATTCATATTTGTCATTTGAAAATTAATTTGATTCATCATCCAGAAATAGTCCTTATCCTCTCTACATGAACTTACTTCTTTATTTTAGTTTTTTCTTACTTCTCCATTTCAAATCCTGTGCTTTTAATGTCACCTTAAAATAACACTTCATTTTATCTCTCTTTGCATTAGTTTGTAAGTATGGGAAGTTATTTTTATATAGTCCAATCAGCTATTCTTTACTATGTGTATGCAAAAAGAATAAAAAATTTCTTGAGTGATGAATATAGATAGGAATTAAACACAATGATCACAGGACTGATTAAAATCCTAAATGCAGACAGATGCATCAAAGCCTTTGTTGTTATACTACTGCCTTTTCCCTAATCTCCCTCTAATTTCCATATTCTTATCTCCTCCTTAGATTGAAGGTGAATCCATCAGCACAATGTCTGTCTTTAATGTGTCTGCCCTGTATCCTCATTTCCTTCTGACTGGCTTCTCAGGCCTTGAAAGCAAATATGGCTTGATCTCCCTCCCTATCTTCTTGGTCTATGCCACTTCCATTGTGGGGAATATTACCATACTCTTCATTATCCGAACTGAACCTTCACTTCACCAACCTATGTACTACTTTCTATCAATGTTGGCACTCACTGACCTGGGCCTATCCACCACTACCTTGCCCACTATGTTTAGTGTCTTTTGGTTCCATGCTCGGGAAATCCCTTTCAATGCTTGCTTGGTCCAGATGTACTTCATTCATGTTTTCTCAATAATTGAGTCAGCTGTTCTGTTAGCCATGGCCTTTGACCGCTTTGTAGCAATCCGGGAACCTCTGCGTTATGCAACCACTTTAACCAATGATGTGATCATTGGGATTGGGTTGGCAATTGCTGGAAGAGCCTTGGCCCTGGTGTTTCCAGCTTCCTTCCTTCTGAAGAGACTCCAATATCATGCAGTCAACATTCTTTCCTACCCTTTCTGTCTGCATCAGGACCTCATAAAGACAACTGTATCCAGCCGACGTGTGAGTAGCATCTATGGCCTCATGGTGGTCATCTGCTCTATGGGACTTGATTCAGTGCTTCTCCTGCTCTCCTATCTCCTCATCCTGGGCACAGTGTTGAGTATAGCCTCCAAAACAGAGAGAGTGAGAGCCTTCAATACTTGCATTTCCCACATCTGTGCTGTACTCACCTTCTACACACCCATGATTGGGCTATCCATGATCCGTCGCTACGGGCAGAATGCTTCTCCAGTGGTCCACGTGCTCATGGCCAATGTGTACTTGCTGGTACCACCCCTCATGAACCCTATTGTCTACAGCGTAAAGACCAAGCAGATTCGTGATCGAATCCTCAAGAAGATCAAGAAACATGAAGTTTAAGTGAAAGTGACTCCAAAACACAACTTTCCTCCCACTTCATCTATACTTATGAAAGTATTTATCAATGTAGACTTAGGAATTTAAATGCTACCATAAATACTTTTCCTTGAAGATATGTATGTAAACCTTAATTACAGTAAATATTCATCATTTAAAATGGAAAAGAATCTCGATGTTACTTTATAATGGGATTATCTATTATTCATTGTAAATAGCCTCAAGTCCTAAATATTTATATTTCAAAATGACTCCTAAATAGGGGCTGGGGAGATAGCTCAGTAGAATAAGTGCTTCCTTGGCAAGCGCAAGGGCTTAAGTTCAATCCCCAGTTCTGGAAAAAAAAAGTGACTCTTACAATCTGGATACTATTCTGTTTTTTTTGGGGGGGTGGGGGCAGGCTCTCACTATGCAGTTCAGACTAATATTGATCCTGTAGTTTTCAAGCTTCCTAGTGCTGGTATAACAGTCATGTGCCAACTCACCCTGACTTGGTCCCTGGCTCGGTGTGCCGGGGGTAGCACAGTATGTGGTATCAGGGATCAAACCCCAGCCCCTGAGCTTGCCTAAGCAGGCACTTAGTCTACTGAGCTATCTCACCAGCCCTTGAAAACTCTTCTAATCTGTTTATTTTTAGATTGAAAATATTTTTAAAACATTTTTGGATCTGTTGAGGTCACAGCAAGAAAACTTGCTATCAAAAGAAAACAATGTAAATTGTTCTGAAATGTAGATTTTCAGAAGGATTAAAAGAAGTAAGCTTGGACAAAATTAACTGAACTAAATTTGATAGCTCTTATATAAGGCAGAACCAGTGAAGTTTCTTTTTTAGAAACCTCCAGATTATCTGTATTCGAGAGCTGCATACACATTGATATCAACATTTTGGTCCATTTTCTCTAACTGCTCATTCAATACATTTCTTAATCATTTATACTAGTATCTATTGATTCTGTATCCTAAAATGTGCTATTCAAGACCTAAATTGAGAGAAATTCAGTCCTTCAGCTCCTTTATTCTTCTGTGTGCACTATACTCATTATGGTTTTCCTGGTTCCTAGTGGCATTCTGCACTGTTATGCTTATGACTCTTTTGGGGGGGCAATTGTATTCTTGGACTCTTAACTAGAGGATTCATATATAGACATATTTTGAGCACTAGGAACTTCAGCTACTTGACATTTTAAAATACTTTGCTTCCAATTAATGTCATGAACTGAAATATCATTTTGTCTTCATAAACATTACATGACCTCCAAGGTATCACTAAAAAGTTGCCTTAAGTTTTGGCTCAGTTTCGTCACCTGTTCTAAATTTAATCTGCTGTGGTCTAATTTTCACGTTCATGATTCCACTCTAATTGTAGTTTGAAATATTTCAAGTGATTCATTGTTACTAAACACAGTATTCATATTTTCATTTAAATGTCCACTTCCTTTTAAAATAAACTTAGTTTTAATAATTTGAGAATTACAGAAAATATAAGTTAACACTGAGTACTTGTATATCATATATATAATTTCCTCTATCATTAAAATTTCACATTAGTATGAAATATTTATTAAAATAAAAACATCATAATATTCCTTTAAACAAAATTATAAATTATATTTTCTTCAGAATTCTATACCTTCCTAATGTTTTACTACTGCTTCATGATCTGGTTCAAGAAGCACACTATATTGTTATATTTCAAGTATTTGTTTCAGTTCTAGGTTTTAAACGAAGGGTTTCTCCAGCCCAGTTTTATTTTGAGACAGGTTCTTGCCAAGTAAAGAAATTGCCCAAGCATGGCTCCAGGTTCCTACCCTAGTGGCTCAGCCTCTCAGAGTGCAGAGACCTTTACAATTAGTACAGGTCTATGCCCCTAATCCCAGCATTTTAGGTTCCTCTTAATGTAAATGATTCTCACACTTTTATCATCTTTGAATTTTTGAGCATTTGGAAGAAGATCAGTAAGGAGTTTTGTAAAATGTCACTCTACTGAGATTTCACTGTTGCTTATCCAAT
>PVKA01013822.1:0-54024 GCA_004027165.1 Ctenomys sociabilis | reverse complement strand
CAGCCCTGACCTTAATCCTTCTCCACCAGGCCATTGCAGATGAGCCGGGGCCCCTTCCAGCTGCATAAAGACGGCACTGTGTAACCGGTGAATGAGTCCCTTCTGCGTGGGCCAACAGGGTAAGTCAGAGGGGAGGAAGGGGGAGGAAACGGGATCTGGCATGATAACCTGCATGTGCCTGCTCCGTGATTGCACTTTAAAAGAGAGGGCAGGCCCAGGGAGCCTGCAGAGAGCTGGGGCTCTGGCAGGGAGGAAGACTAAGGATGGCTGCCGCCCTGCGGGCCCTGCCCTCTGGCTTCGGGGAGCTTGAGGTGCTGGCTGTAGGGACCATGCTGCTGGTGGAAGGTGAGCCAGGCCGGGCCTGGGATGGAACAGAACCCAGCCGCGGCTGAGTGGCGTGTCCCTGGGCTGCGGCTCCGTAGGCGCGGACCCAGGGGCTGTCTTGGGGCTGCTTGCATGGGTGCAGCATGCGGGAGAGGAGCCAGGGGACGGAGGTCAGGATGCGGTTCCCGAGGAGTGGGAGAGTTGCCCAATGCTCAGGCTTCCAACCTCCAGCCAGGAGGAGGCCTGCGCGGCTACACGCGAGGCGAGATCCCCAGGCGGAGACGCTAGAGGGCAGCGCTGAGCTGCAGCCCGCCGCCTGGCCAGTCCTTGCTCTGCCTTTCAGCGCTCTGCGGTCTCAGCCTCAATGGCCTGACTGTTGCCTCTTTCTGGAAGACCCCGGAGCTGCGCACCCCCAGCCACCTGCTCGTGCTGAGCCTGGCCCTGGCGGATGGCGGGCTCAGCCTCAACGCCCTCATCGCGGCCGTGTCCATCCTCCTCTGGTACCACCCCAACAGAAAATAATCCCCAAGGCCGGGGCAGGCAGGCTGCCAGGGCTGAGCTGGAGCTCCACATTACCCCTGGAGGGTCTGGGGACCCGGGGATGTCTCAACCCTGACCAGAGAGAAGGCCAGGGGAAAGGGGTAAAGAGCAGGGCCCAGTGACAAGTGGCCTGGCCTTGATGCTGGGCTGTGAGTTGTGGCATTTGCTTGGCTCCTGTGGGAGGTTGAAAGTAGTGACTTCAATTCTTTGCAATGACTGAAGGCAACGCTTGCCACCTAGGAAGCCCTCAATAGGTAAAGGCAAACAGGGTTTTGGCTGGTGTCTGATACTACTGTGCGTCAGGTCTTCCCATGTCTCTCCCCAGGTCTGTTCCTAAAACTCATACTTCTTTTGCTTTTTTGCAGTCCTGGTGATTGAACCTAGGGCCTCTCCACCAACCTATAGCTCCAGCCTCTTTCTATTCTTTGAGACAAGATCTCACCAAGTCATTAAGTTGTCTGGGCTGGGTTTGATCTTGTGATCCTCCTGCCTCAGCCTCCACAGTGCTAGGATGACAGCCACGCACCACCTGCCTGGCTAAGACTTTTTTCTAAGTGAACTGAACATCTCCCTCGTGCTGTGCAGCACCGCAGTGAAGCTGCGCCCACCAGGTGAGGAAGCTCCGCCCGGTCAGTCCTGGGGTTTGAGCCTTTGAGAGCCCCTCCTCCTACAAGAGGCTGTGGAGAAGGGACACTCGATCTGCCTTCATCTGCTGTGCAACTGTGGCTCAGTACCCACTCCCCTCTGAACCTGCTTCCTCACCTGTAAAATAAAGGTGTGCCACCAGGTACAGTGGGCCATTCCTGGCAGCCCAGCTCTCTGGGAGGCTGAGGCAGGAGGATCTCGAGTTGGGACCCAGCCTAGCAATTCATCCTCTTAGCTAGACTGTCTCGAAAATTTACATAGCTGGGATTGTAGCTGGGTGGGCAGTCCCTGGGTTCCATCCATGTTACCACACACACAAAAGGAAATTTTAAATAAGCAAAATGCAATACAAGCATGAGCTTTCTGATGAGGCAGACCCTTGGTTGGTGTGACATGGGGACATCGCTTTCCCCTGGTGACTTAGCTCTGTGGCCTCACAGGAGGCCCTCAGGGGAAATGGAGATGCTAAGAGTCCTTCTCCACAGGCACTGGCCTCCCAGCTCCAGACGCTGCCAGACACTCGGCTTCCAGGGCTTTGCGACCGCGCTGGCCAGCATCAGCGGCACTGCAGCTCTTGCCTGGGGTCGCCACCAGCACTACTGCACGCGTAGGTCGGGGCAGGCAGCAGGCAGGGAGGAGGTGGGCAGGAGGGAGGCAGGCAGGGCAGCCCCAGCCTTGCTTTCCCTGCAAACCTTCAACAACCACATTCCCAGTTTTATTCTGAGAATCAATGAGATTGTAGATGAAGAAAATGCGCTTGCAGATGGGCACTGTTGGGACAGAGGGCGATGGAGCGTGTGTCGTGCGCACATGGGTGTGCAGCTCGTGTGGCCCCGGGAGCCACCCTTCCACAGGGTCTCCAGGACGGCAGAGCTGCGAGCAGCCCACCCAAGTGCGGGTGTCCCAAGTGGCAATGTCAACTGCCGTCATTGCCATTAGCCTAAGCGTGTGCCATCTGTCCCTTTTTTCCCTTGGTATTTTGTCTAATAAGTGACTCATTTAAAAAACATTTTAAAAAAAACTTGCTATAGTTTCCACAGGCTTAAGGTCCTTATAATTTTAATACCAATTACAGTTTTAGAAATACTTTTACCAGGCACGATGGTGCTCACCCGTAATCCCAGCACTTTGTGAGGCTGAGGCAGGAGGATAACAAGTTTGAGCCCCTCTGGAGCAACTTAGCCACTTAGCAAGACCCTGTCCCAACATTTTAAAATATTAAAAGAGCTGAAGACAGCTCAGTGCAAAGAACCTCACTTCAGTCCCCAATACCGCAAAGAAACAAAAACCTAAACCCACCCTCCCCACCTCCTGCCCTGTGCCCCAGTGACCTCACAGTCCCCCTGGCTGGCCCTTAAGAAACAGAGGCAGAGAGGTAACATCCTCTCAGTTCATCCATGTCCAGTGGAGAGTAGGGGCCAGGCTGGGAGTGAGGGGGTTCTGTGCCTCCAGAGGCTGCTGCTGCCCAGGGACAAAGTGGCTATCCTGCAGGACTCTCCCCGGTCCACTTGCTCCAGCTCCATGGTGCCTTTTTCTTATGGTTTTGATCATCGGTAGACTCTCCTCTCCTCTCCATGTGGCCTCAGTACATCTCTCCCAGCACAGCTACACTTGGACCATCACTTATTCAGGATTGCCCAGTGTGCATCACACATACACACGCATGCCTATTCTCATGGACACGCACTCAGGCACACACTCATGCACACACACACACACACACACACGTGTGCATCACACACTCAGGCACACACTCCCTCATGCACACACCACCTTCCCAGATAGCCACAGCCTTCTCCAGCACTGAGAAGTTAACCTCACTGTAGGGCCTCAGACCAAAGCCCTCCCTGCTCTGGACTGGGCGGCAAAGCAGGGCAAAGGCAGACGATGGGAAAAGGGGCTGAAGTCACCTGCTCCATTACCACTGTCCCTGGGCATGCAGCCGTGGCTCTGTTTCCGGTTCACCTATGATCAAGGAGGGCATTCATCGTCGCACTCAGAGCTGAGGAGGAGGGCACCTTCATCAGCCTGGGGGACTCTAACAAAACACTGGAGTGCAGGTAGTGTAAAAAGCAGATATTTTTCTCCCACTTCGAGGTGCTGGGAAAACAAGATTATGTCCCGGCATGGTCAGATTCTAGGTTGCAGACTGTTACTTTCTAGCTGGGGTGTCCTCTGGAGGAGTGAGTCGTCTCTCTCTCACATCCCTTCTTACGAGGACACTAATCTCATTGAGGACACTCTGTCTATACAGAACTCAGGTTGAGGATGTGGGGCTGGGGTGAGATGAGCTGGGGAAAGGCCTGGGGAAGCCAGGTCTGGGGAAGCACAGCAAGGGAAGGCTGGATGAGGCCTCAGGAGAGAGAGGGCCTAGGAGAGGGGACAGGAGGACCCCCAGACCACACCCAAGATGCTGGGACCTGCCTCTGCCCATGGCGCTGGGATGGATCCCAGCCCCTGGGTCAATTTCTCAGGGTGTTGGGAGCAAGAGCTGAGGATGTGGTGCGTCTGGGCCTGCATCTCCTCCTCCTCCTCTTCTGTCACCTTCACCTCAGTCATTGCCCCTCTCTGTTCTCTGAAGGAGATGGGACAGACTGTGCTGGGAGATTTTCTCCCTCCCAATCGCTTTTGTCCTTTGTAGCTTCCCCAGCAGTGGGAATGATAATTCCCTGTGTGGGGCCACTGAGGCTCAGGGAAGCCCCTAACTTGCCTGGGGCACCAAGAATCAGAGCTGGGCTTAGGGCTCCTCTATGAGAACACAAAGCCTGCTGTTTCCCACTTGATCAACTGATCCCCCTGCTCACAGCCTGTCCTCCTCTGCCCCATGCAGGCAGCCAGCTGACATGGAACACGGCTGTCCCCCTGGTGCTCTTTGTGTGGCTGTCTTCCATCTTCTGGGCAGCACTGCCCCTCCTGGGCTGGGGCCATTATGACTATGAGCCCCTGGGGACCTGCTGCACCTTGGACTACTCCAAAGGGGACAGGTGAGGTGGAGAGACAGTCTTGAGAAACCATTTCATGCAGATTGTGACCTTTGAGTCCCTGGGATAAGGGTCACCCCAAAGGAAACCCAAAGGTGAACCTCTACCAGACGCTCCCAGCCCCTCAGTCACAGTGTCCCCTTGCATGCTGGCATGGGCCTGGAGAAAGCCCAAGGGACATGACTGCTACTTGGATGGAGCCCCAGGGCTGAGCCCAAGAAGGTTGCAAGACATGGTGAGCCCCTGGCTGGGGCAAGCTTCAACAGTAACTGTCCCCACACAAGCATCTCCAGTACAGTGAGTGCCAGCTTCACTAGTTTCCAGAGGGATCCAGGCCATTAGTTCAGCAGATTTGAAGAGCATTGTCATTTTATCAAAGCTGGGTACCTCTACAGCATGGAGATCAGTGCTGGGACTCTCCCAGCACCTACTGTGAGCCAATGCCTGAACGCACCATGGTCTCCACTATCAAAGAGACTGGGTTCTCGTGCTGCCCCATCCATGTGGCTCTAGGGAGGAGAGGGGCTGGCGAACTCTTTAGGGGTCACCCTGGGGAAGGTCACAATGGCTCCAGTCCCCCCTTGTCTCCACCAGTGCCACACTGCACTATCTGTCACTTGGCACTGACTCACAAAGCGCCTGCTACCAGTGACAGACTTCCCAAGGAAAGCCAGCTGGAGAACCTGTCTCATCTGAGTGTCCCTTGACAGCACAGCCAGGCTGGGGCCCAGTGCTTCTGGAAGTCCCTCCTTCTGCCCACCTTGGTGGGCAGCTCCACAGTGTGACTGGGCAGTCTTCCCATCATGTGTGGCACCCCCACTTCCCTGGTCAGCCCTCCTGACCTCCATTAAGACCTCAGCACTTCTGTGGCCTTTTTAGTGGTATCCTCAGTAGCACAAGGTCCAGTGTCTGTGGTACAAATCCCTGCACCTAGGCCCCCTTGAGTTTTCCTTGCGCTTGGTCCACTGGTGTCTTTGTCATCTCCTGGACACATTTCCCAAGTGAGAGTGTCCCATTTTGCAGGCTGAGGGAGCAAGCAGCTAAGCAGGGCTGAACACTTGAACTGCAGGGAGGCCGCTTGCTGTCTCCTCTCAGGCTCCTGAAGTCGAGTTCCAAGAGATCCTAGAGCACCTGGCTATGGGGCTGCAGCTACACTCATCTGATCGTCCAGTGGAGAGGCCAGGAGTCCGGGCACAGCTGGCCATCCTTGAGGCTGACTCCTGCTGCTCTGCCCCCACCTGCAGGAACTTCACCAGTTTCCTCTTCGCCATGGCCTTCTTCAACTTCCTGGTCCCACTCTTCATCACACACACTTCCTCGCAGCTCACAGAGCAGCGCTTGGCAAGGAGCAGCCACCTCCAGGTAAGGCTCTGGCTCCAGGAGCAGCATGAGCCCTTTGGGACACCATAGTGATGGGCGGCTCCCCAGAGCTTCTGGCTCTGCAACATCAGTTCAGCCTGAGCAGAACCTGCCAGCTCCAGCAGGTGGCCACAGACTGGATACAGGACCAGGGTTGCCCAGACTGCCCCATTCTGGGAACCCCAAGAGGCTCCTCAAGGAGTTCAGTCCATGCTCTTACACTTTTTTTCAAGGCCTTGAGCCTTGAACAAAGACATGGGCCCTTTAAATGTGACTTTTAAATTGCTCCAAGATGTTCACTTTAATCGCAGTCACAGGCTTTTACCCACGACAGAAAATCGCGCCAGCCATCACATTTGTCCAGGGAAAATGATGCCTCAGTATGAGCCTGAGCCCCCCTGGCCATTTCAAATTTCTGCATTAATATGCCCTCGACACCATTTTCTTTTAACTCTGTTACTTGGACAACTTAGCAAACGAGTCCTAATGAACAGAAAGGATTTATTTTATTTTATTTTTATTGTTACTCTTTTGAGATAGGGTCGTGCTCTGTAGTTCAGACTGGCCAGCACTCATGGCAATGCTCCTGGCTCTGCCTCCGAAGTGCTGGGATTACAGGTGTGAACCATCATGCCCAGCTGCAAAGAGTTATTTCTAAAAAGCCAGATGCTAATATTACATTATGTGGATTGTCATTTCATCCTTGTGACTGTTCTCAGAGCAAGGGAAGCTTTTCCACCCCTGTGTCATGGACAGGATTGAGCTGTAGGTTGCTCAGCTAAGTGCCATGCTTAGTAACATGGATCCAAACGCAAGCCAGAGTCTCCACAGCCAGCCCAAGTGCTTAATTGCAGTACAGACAAGGTGCACTCTTTTCATTAAGACCCAACCCACTAGACTGGGTGTGATAAGTGTGCCTATAATCCCAGAGCTTGGGATACTGAGAACAGGAGAATCACTCTGAGTCTGATCTGTGTAGTGAGACCCTGTAGACCCTGTACTGAATATAAAAAAAAAAAAAAGATCCAACCCGCTGCCTCATTGTGTTTTTGTCTCATCAAGTGGAGATGCATTCTGCGAATGTGTGTATGTTAGCTAGTGGCCCTTATACCTCTGAGGTCACAGAGGGAAGCTGAAGGTCCCTTTTCCTGGCTCCTCACTTGCGAAGGCTCCGCCTCCCAGGTTGTTCCCACGCTGTTTACCCCATCTGTGGTCCAGCTCTGAAGTCGCCACACTTGTTGGAGCTTCAATCAGCCAGGGCACAAAGCTGGGAAAACCACTCCCCATTTTTTCCTGCTGACTTTAAGCCAGAGACAGGCTCTGGCATTAGTGTACCTCGCCAACCATGGCCCCAGGACTGTGCTCAAGCTGAGTGACTTCCCGTGATGACATGGTCTCCCATCGAGACCCAGCTTATCCCCACCTTATCTCCAGCAATGCAAAGCACTCTTTTTTAAAGAATCAGAATGACAGACAATTTAAAGAAAAAAGATGTATTTCAATAACATATTTTAGGAGCCGGAAAGATAGCTCAGTAGAATAAGCGCTTGCCTGGCAAGTGCAAGGGCCTGATTTCAATTCCCGGTTCCAATAAATAAATAAATAAATAAAATATTTTAAAAATCTAACATTGAAGAGAAAATGCCCTCTTCCAACTTAAATCACCTTCTTTGTGAAAGAGAGACTTATCAATGGGAAAACGGGCAGTCGTATTTCAGTTCAGCCTTTTAGGATTTCAGCGGGAGAGCAGAACCATGGCTACTCCGTTCTGGCATGCAAGTCGTACGCCCCCTCCTGGCCGCGAGTAGTACTTTAGCGCCACGTTTTTCTAGGTGTCCTAGGTGCTCCTCTTGAGTGAAACCCTGAGCCTTCACAAGTGAGGTCACCAGGTGCCTGCAGCCACAGATGGCTTTAGGCCTCAAATCTCAGGGCAACGCAGCCTGGGACCTTTGTGCACATAGTCACAGGACCCAGGATTCCGCTGAAAGAACAAAGCCCTGAAAGGAAGTTCATTGTCACTTTGCCAGACCCCTGTGTTGGTGCCCATGCAAACCAGGTATCACCAGGTCATTTTACAAACAAGGCAATCGAAGTCTGGAATCATATGAGTTAATCCGCAGCGAGACTGGTTGGGTCCCCAGTTCCCATGCAGCTTGGAGGTGCTGAGTGCTGGGCTGGCCTCTCTGCCTGTGTGGAGACTCCATCAGCCAAAGCAATGCCACCTGCAGCAAGCATGTGCTGTCTCCCCAGATGAACAGCACTCGGCCAGCCAGGACGCTGATGCTCTGCTGGGGCCCCTATGCTCTCCTGTACCTCTATGCAGCCGTCACCGATGTGAGCTCCCTCTCCCCCAGACTGCAGATGGTACGGCCTGGGCCACAACTGTAACCCTGTCCTGCTGTGTCTCTCTGGGTCACTCCATCTCTCTTGCTGGCTCCTTTTTCCTTTCTTCCTTTGAATATTCAGATTTCAGCAAGAGTTTGTGTGCCTCCTCTCATGTCCTGGGCTACCCCAGGTAGAGATGATGGGGAAAGACAGCCAGAGGGTGGACAAGATGCACATTCTGTGACCAGGCAGGGGTGTGTGTGTCTGGATGGGAGTGTGGTTCTGGGCACAGTCAGGGACAGCACAGGGGCTTCAGAAAGGAGCAGAGGAGAGATCACTGTGAGCTCCGAGGAAACGAGTCACCAGGTGGGAGCAGGGACAGGAGCAGCAGCTTTGAAACATCATTCTCAGACTTTTCTGCCCAACAGGTACCTGCCCTCATTGCAAAAACAGTGCCTACAATCAATGCCATCAGCTATGCCCTGGACAGAAAGATGGGCAGCAGGGGACCCTGGCAATGTCTCTCACTCCAGAGGAGCAAGCAGGACTGAGCCCAGTGAATCCCCAGCGCTGCTCATCCTCCATGGAGCCACAATAACAGGAGGCCTGGTTGCTTAGAAGCTGAGGCCCTGAGCTCAGCTTCCAGTCCCAGTTGAGCCTGGCCCGAGGCTGGGCACGGAGATTCAGACACACATGCAGCTGCATGGAGGGAGGCTCAGGGACACTGGACAGCCAAGCTCCACCCCAAGCTGCCTGAATCCTAAAGACATTAACATGGACTTCCAGACTCAAACTAGAGAATGTATTCACACCAAGCACATAGGAAATGCTCCTAAAAACCAAGCTATCAGTCTGAAACCTAGACCATGCCCTCCGGCGACCTGGTGTCTTACACAGAAAGGAGGAAAATGCCCTAGGACTCTGAACACTGCTTATTAAATCATAATCTGGCACCAGGGACTTCAATCTCTGGCCCTACATTTGTGCCCTGGCCTGTGAGATATGGTGACACACCATGCCTTGAAAGGATCAGAGCAGAACCTGCATGTCATATGCTCCCTGAGAGGCAGATGCCAGCATCTGTCAATCAAACCTGCCCTCCTCTTGTGTGGGTTTGGCCTGTGCGTTGCTTAGAAATGTTTTGGGATTAGTTGCCAAGCTTTGCAAATCATGAAAATTTATTTAAAACCAGATGTCAGAAGATGAGACCGTGCCAGGCTGTCTTCCTCCATGGTGACAATGTACAGAGCACACAGTGGCTCTGTCTTTGTGTGTCCTCTGTAGAGCAGGGGGGAAGGGCCTTCTGGGTGGTTACACTAATGCAGGGACAGCCACCACTGAATGCACACAAGCAATACCTTGGAGACAAGGTGTGGCAGATGCAGAGTCCCAATGGGACCTGCTACTGGAAGGAAATGAAGATAGCTAGAGCGATGAAAGGCCAGGCCCCATGGGGTGTGAAGGAAGACAGACAGCTGAGAGCATGAGCAGGCATTTGGGGGGCTAGATGGGCATGGGTGAGGCTCTGAGGCTTAGGACCTGCCTCTGGGTTTGCAGACACAGGAAATCAGGAAGCATGTGCTTAACTCCCAAGGTGCCCCTGGGCACACAGCATCCCAGGCTACCCTGGAATACAGGCAGGCAGGGCTCACACACGGGCTACACAGTGGCCAGGAAAGGACTTTGCTTTGCACTCATGGATAAACAGACACGCCGTCTCCAAAGGAAAGGCTGCTCCCTCCCCACAGGGGTGGGGTATGTCCAGCTATTTTTTAGATCCAAATAAATACCCTTTATTAAAGAAAAAAGGAATATCGTTAAGCACCAAAAATGTATGTTATTACATTACAGGTACAATAAGAGGAAGGTGACTGCAATACTTGGTGGACAAGTACTCAACTCAGAAGTCAGGTATAAAAAACATGAAATGCAAAGCAATACAGTAATTACAACGCAGAAAATTTGTACTAATGACCAAAAATCAATAGTCAAAACAATTATTGTAGATTTTATAGCAGTGCTATAAATGCTTGCTTAGTGTTTTCTTTGTGCTTTCAATACTTTAGGATGTTAATTGAGCATATTTCTTGTAAGTTTGCAGGATGTGCATTAACAGTCCACTGTACACTGTCCATTAAGGTCCTGGCGAGAAAGCCATCCGCATAGCCAAGTACAACGTGCTAGTGTTTCTGCTTCTACCTTCTATAGTATTGTACAAGCTAGAAAATGGTGAGTCAGCTCACCAGCATAATTTTCACTTACCCAGAATGGACAGAAGCATGTCAGTGTCATTAGCTCTTTAGTTCCTCTTTTGCATGAGGGACTTTACTCATGCAAAATGATCTGTAGCCTCCACTTATCATAAACTAAGCATTTGGCTTCACGCCTAGCAAGGCACACAGCACAATGAGAAATCCCATGCGCCGGGGGTTTGTGTCAAAGCCCCAGACACTAGAAGTCACTGATTTGTACTGTGCACTTCTTGGAAATGCTGCCTGATGATTTCAGAGACCTCCTAGAAATAATGAGTACGCCAGCTATTGAGAAAGTACGTTTATTCATATTCTCTCTTAAAGGCAAAGGGAAGTTAACACTTTTCCACATACAGAAATAAATACATTCAGCAGTAAGGATGAGCCCTTATTTTTTTTTCCTTAATTTTTTATCTTTTTATTTATTTATGCATTGGTTACCTGGTCTCACTATGCAGTTCAGACTCACAGTGGTCCTCCTGTCTCAGCCTCCCCAGCTCTGGGATTACAGTCGTGCACCACCTCGCCGTGTTTCAAGCTGGCATGACATGCGAATCTGGGGATTGAACCCAGGTCCTAGATGGCTGAACTATCTCTCCAAGCCCCGTCCTCATTTATTTTTGTGGCTGTGAAATTGATAGCATTTCTGTTTTTTTCCCGCTGGAGACAGTGCGGGTTCATTTTGCTCAAATACAAGCTCACTGTTCTTTCTACTCACTACAAGGGCATTGCTTCTTAAGTTCCCTAAGAAGAGATCCTTAGTCTCCATCCCACCCTATCAGCTAAATAAGAGAAAAGAAGAAGGGCAGAAAGCGAAGAGCTGGCCGGGGAGGGAGGCGCAGTGCGCAGGCAGTGCCAGCAGGTGGCAGTGCATCCCGGCGGTGCTCCCCTGGCCGCGTGCCTTGGACTTCACTGGACGAGCCCTGCGCTTTGGCACCGAAGCCCTCGCTGTTTCCTCCAGGAGCTATGCTGACGCCACCTCTCTCCTGTAGGAGGCCGAGGTGCTGGCTCCGCGAGCCAGCTGACGGCTGCGCCCCAGCCAAGCAGCCGGGTCTGCAGTGGAGACCCTGGCTGCTCCTAATTCTGCCAGACGATTCCTGCGCAAGGAAGGCGCTGTGGACCCCCGAGTGGGGCTGGAGGGTGCTGGGAAGTGCTGGAGCCGCGCTTCCGAGACCTCAAGAGTTGGAGCCTGGTAAAAACCAAAGACGAAAGCCCGAACCCTGGGGGGGGGGGGGCGACAGCTCGCTAGCTGCCCGCGGTCCCCTACCCAGAGCCCCCCCACCCCCCGCCCCACCGCTGCTCCCACGTAGACCGCTGCCTCCGCGCCGCTCGCTCGCTCTGCAGCTGCTGCCTCCTCTGTGAGAGGCAGGAGCCGCGCGCAGCATTTGGGCTCCGCTGCCAGGAGAACCTGGGCGCACAGCCAGGATCTGCCTCCCTCTGACTAGGTATGACAGTCTCCGTGACCAAGCTGTACCCAGCTCCTGAACTCCCAACCCTATCTGTAAAGCCTGGTTTTAGGGCGAAAAACAACAACCAAAACTTTGCTGAATCAGTTTTATAAAACTACTGCACCCTAAAGCTCTGGTCAAGCTTTCACCATGAATCTCAGGTTCAGAACAGGCACTCGGAGCCCAGAGCAATGCCCACAAACAGAAGGACACACAGAGCTGATAGGGGGTAAATAAAAGTCCCAGCCTGAAAGGTACCTGGGCCAGTTCGTGTTCACTAAAAGTGAGGAATACATTTTAGGAACAGAGGTTAAGAACAGAATATCTGTTGGGGGAAAACATTCTGTTTGAGAGGAACAGAAGGGGGACCCAAGCAGGTTGTCCCTTGGAAGCTGTCTCTTCGAGGGACCTTTATAGAGTAAAACCATGCGGTGAGGTGGGTCTAAGGTGGTGGGGAACATGGGAACTCACTTTGGTGGGCATGAGACGGGACAAAACTATGGTTGATCAATGGGGTTACAAGTACCATTGCTCTGGTAAAATTGATTAAATTCAGGATCAAATAGGGAAACGAGTCATGTAGCAAGCGGGCGTGAATATAGAATAGGAGTTCATCCAGAGCCAGCAGGTAACAGTTGGATTAGGGACTCTTCCTGGCTTCCTCAACGTAATGATCAATCCTGGGTGGTTATCTTTAGGGAGGCAAACATTTGTTCCATATTTGGTTTCCAGGTCTGGCCCACAGCAGGAGCATCTGTCTCTCTCACAGTCGCAGTGTATCTTGTCTTCCATAGTATCTCCTTGAGGGCATAGCCCTGTCTGGCTGCCTATAGTATTTTTATCTAATTTAGCTGGCTACAACAGAGTCACCCCGAGGATCCTTCACAAGGCCAGCCCAGCTAGACTCCGAAGATCCAGCCTGGCTCCTCCAGGGTTACCTAGAGGTGAGAGTGGTGCAGAGTTGGCCAGGGACAGGAGAGACAGGGGCTCTGGTCAGGCACTGGAGGAGACAGCTGAGGGGGAAGGGCACAGGAAAGACTTAGGAAATAACCAGAGCTGCTTCCCATTTTTAACTGATCCTGGGCCACTGTGTGATTCTGCTGCACCAAATTGCCGGAAATGAGGCAGGAAGGGCCAGCCCAGAGCTACTCTACCAGAGTCTCAAACTGGGTAGTGATGGTAATGGTGAAATGTGAATGGAGTTTATGATAAGGTTTTAGAAATACATACTGCATGACCAGCTAGTGGTTCGAATAATTTTATCGGTTTGGATGCTATTTTAAATAACAGAAACTGCCCTCACTGATTGTTTTGAAAACATAAATATGATTTCCTGACACCCAGATGAACAGTGTGGTGGATGGAGGTAGGCTGAGGGCGAGGATTGAGCAGGACTTGAGGCTGGTGTTTCTGGACTCTCAGTCCTACTCTTGCTCTGTCGCCCTGCACACCTGTTCGATCATCCTCAATGCTGAGTCCTTGGATGCGTGCCGGAGCCATGAAGTCAGCGCATACCCAGTGTGACTGCTCCGCCGAGGTGGAGGAGGAGCAAGCACTATGCCCAACAACTATAAAACAAAACAAAACAAAACAAAAAAAAAAAAAAAACCCCATGAACTTGGACTTCACTAGATGATCCCTAGACAAATATCTGTGGGCAGAAAAACATGGATCCAATAGTTGGCTCAATACCCCCACCAAGCCCCGATTACCAGTGGATTGATGGATTCAGATGGGGGTTCCTAGAAATGATTGCATGAGGGAAAGAGTATGATTTTTCCTAATCTCATCAATTTCAGAGAATTGCACTCAGGGAGAGAATGCTGTAGATGATGAAGCATATAAAAATTTATTGTATTGGTTTACTAGTACATGTTTAGAGTCCTCATGGGGATTTGCCACGTGTATATAACATCTTAATTCTCTTTCATCCCCTTCTCTCACGCCGCTCAAGCTCCCTCCTTTTTCTTGTGCACGTCCACAGCACGTCATGACGTTTGCAGTGCAAAACCTTCGTTCCCCATGTGAAATCGGTGCATGGACAGGACAGGTCCCGGTTCCTTGTGTTCATTCCTTATCCCATCCTCCCTATATTTCCCCACGCCCTGTGGTCTATCTTTTATTTTGCTCTTTATTTTTATTGTGAGGGTCTCATATTAGAGAAGTAGGCGATGATGCTTTTAAGAATTGTGCTCAGAGGGCTGGGGATAAAGCTCAGTGGCACAGCGCCTGCCTGGCAAGTACATGGTACCTGATGGGTCTGTGCCCATGCAGAAGTCCCCCAGTCTTCATGGTGGTGATCCCCTACCAAAGATGAGCTGCTCCTGGACCGACTTCCGTCTTCTTTCCCATGGTTCACCTCAACTTCCTCTTTTGTTTTTCCATGGGCAGAAGCCTTCCCCAGTTGGTGCTGGTTATGACACCATACCACCCATGTAAACTCTGCTTCGAATCCAACCCAATGAAATCCCCACACCCACCTCACCAGCTTGCTCCCCGAGGGTTCTTGAATCTCCTTGGCAGCCCTCCTGAGCCAGCAATAAAGGATTCCTTTACTTCTTTTCTGCTTCTCAGTCATGCCAGAGGAAGGGAACTCACAGTACAAAAAAAAAAAAAAATCGTGTTCAGATTCTTGTTTCTTACATCCCCTGTGCATGGCCCTGTAAGTGTCTACATGGATAGCTATGCAAACGCTTTCAGGAGCAGTTGGAAACAGAGGCGACCTGAAGACTCTCTTACTCTGCTTGGACCAGTGAAGGCAGGAGTGTGGCCAGCCCTACCTCCCCCAGGCACAGGTGCCGAGTGGCAGGAGGAGCAGTGTAATGTTCACAGGAGGAGGGTACCTTCCACACAGGACTCATAGGGGCTTAGGGCCTGCAAGCCCAGCAGAGGAGCAGGAAGATGGTGCTGGAGGTGCTGTGCGCTGCAGTGAGAAAGGCAAATTGGGCCTGGAGGGGAGGAGATCCAGATGTCTCTCATGCATCCAGATCTTGAGTCCTCTTAGCATTTAGAAGTATGAGCACGAGATGGAGGGCACTACTGCAGGCTGAGTCACCTATGTCACATGGTGTCCCCTAGGCATGGGACAAAGTGACAAGCCTCCAGCCACTCTAGTACAATTTGTTTCTGATAGCCAAGGAGATAAGATAGCCCTCTGATAAGAGGCCCAGGGCAGGAGTTATCTAAACCAAATAAGATCATGAACACCATCTGGCTGCCCCTTCTGGCATCAAGGAAGATCTGAATGAATGCGAACTGGAGAAACTGACAGAATTCTCCACACCGTTTGCTTTAGTGATCTTTAGGAGAACCCCAGAAGGGAAATAGGAAAGGGCCTCAGAGCCCCTATTTTCAAGTGGAAAAGCTGAAAGCTGCGGGAGTCAGTAGTTCTCAGTTCACATCAGAGCCCGAGATTGAAATCCACCCTCTGGGTTCTAAATCTAGTGCTGCTCAAATCCTGTAAGCCCAAACATCTGTGGTCAGAGATCTCACCTCGGAGACAAGACAGCTATAAACAAGGATGTCCCATGACCCATACGGTGTGGGAGGCAGCCTAGCAGGAGGTGGCAGGTGAGGCTGGAAGGGCGCTGGGCTCCAGTCACATCTGCCCTGCAGTCCCAGGAGGCCACTCCCCTTCTGGGAAACTGGGGAGTGTGATGAGACTTGCTGTGACTGCATTTCCTTTGCTTTAGTAGTTAGATCAGATCAGTTGTTTGCAAACTTAAAAGACAAAACAAAACTTGAAACATTCTGTTTGAGAAAAACCATTCCAAGAAGCATAAATAAACCAGAGAAGGCCCAGGATTCCTTTTTGGATGAAACGTTTAGGGCATAGATAGCACCAGTGGTAGGCTTCCACCTCCCAACCTTAGAAGACCTCAGGGCCCCTCTGTTTTGCTTTCTAAGAATCTGTAGTTGGCTTCCGGTAATGGTTGCTGTATTGTGTTAGCTTGAGAAATTTAACTAAGCAACTCTGCAGGGCCAGGGTCCTCACTTGGTGAACATCCTCATCCTGTGCAAGGGGAGGGCACAGGGACAGCTGAGTGATTCACCTCCCTGGGGCAGGTAGCCTGCTTACAAGGTAGGGGAGGAAAATAGGCCTGCTTTCCCTGCTTTTGTGCTTACCGCCTTTCTGTCTTCTGCTGCCTCATACTGTCGTCCCTCTGCCATGCCACCCTGTCTTGGAGAGTATGGACTGAAACCTCCATAAACTGTGAGCTAAATAAACCTTTCCTTCCTTAATTCTGATCTCCTGGTATTTTGTTTCAGCAACAAAAATAACCAGGATCCTTACTTCCCTTTCCCAGAAGTCCTGGGATTGCCTGCCTTCCCCAGCTTCAGTGCCCCACCTGCTCCAGGAAAGCCGGCTCCGGCCCTCTCTGCACTGCAGACAGCAGTGGGCATTCTCCTTTGGAGCTCCATCACTGTGGGGCCCCCGCCTGCACTTCATAGGCCCTGTGGGAGGCTCTCACACCACCGTAGGTGCTGCAAACCCCACTGCTCATCTGTGCTGCTGGCAAGTGTGTTTTCCAAATGTTGGATCAGATTAAACAGGAAGTGATTAAAAAGACTGGAATCAGAAAAGGCCAGGGAGATATAGCCCAGCGGTCTAAGGGCCTGCCTGGTAAGTGCAAGGACCTAAATTCAATCCCCAGTACTGCATGGTTTGCTGGTCCCAGGCCTTGCTGGCTACCAAAACTGGGCGTGATGGCACATACCTGAAATCCCAGAGCTGGGGAAGCTGAGAAAGGAGGATGACTACAGGTTCGAGCTGTCTAGTGAGACCCTGTACCAAATAAATAAGTAAGTAAATAAATAAATGATTAAAAAATGAAAGAAAAAAAATAAAAGAAAAAATGAAAGAAAATACCAAGAATAAATACTCATAATTGGGGGGGATGACAAAAGAAGGGAAAAATGAAAATGAAACTTTTATTAATAAGGAGAGGAAGAAGGAATTAAAGGAGGGTAAGGAAAAGGGAAAAAATAATCAACTTATGTACATTAACAGATTCCCTATGATGAATGTAATTGTTATGTACATCTAAAACATACCAATAAACTTAGTTAATTTAAAAAATGTGAGGGACCAGTACCTGACACTTTCTTATGGGCTTTACTTGTGTCTACACCTTTAATCCTTTGAACAGTACTGAGGATCTTGATACCAGGATCTTAAGTTTTATTATCTGCATTGTATTATATAAGAAAACTGAGGCCCTGCATGATTATAAAAACTGCTTTAAGAGACTCTCTTAATAAATGACAGCAGGTCGGGCATGGTGGCGCACAGCCATAATCCCAGCCTTCAGGAGACTCAGACAGGAGGACTGATGCAAGTTTGAGGCCAGCCTGGGCTAGAGTTCAAGGCCAGGCTGAACTACAGAGTGAGACCCTGACTCAACATGTAAAAAGTAAGTAAATAACCAACACCACTAGGACAGAATTCTCCTCATCATCTAGGCCCAGATGCAAGAATGGTTTTTCTAACACTTTCTAGAATTAAGAGGAAACCCTATGCAACCCACAACACTACCTAAGCTTCTTAATGATTATATTCTCTGGGGTTCAATAAACTCACTCCTCCAACATCCTGCTATTCTCATTGAAGCACAAGATAAAGAAATCAGTGAGACACAGTCTGCTTCCCGTAGGAGGTCACAACCTAGCCAGAGCAGCAGCAGACTGAGCTGTCACCTGGGAAAGTGCTGGCACCAAAGTTAATTCAGACTTCCCGTGGAGTCAGCAGAGATGACGGACAGAGACCTTTGAAAATCTTTTGCTCCATGAAATCAAGGAGAATATTGACAAAAGCTAGCAACATCAATGTTCTCATATGCCTGGAAATTTGCCGAAAGCTTACAAAAATCTGGGAAGTGTTTATTCAAGAAAAATGCTAAATATAATTTTAAACAAAAAAACTCAGATATGCAGAAACATAGAAAAACCTGTCCTGTAATGATAAAATTATGGTCAATAGACACTGTGTATTAAGATGCTCACATCTTTGTTATTAAACAAAGACACTAAATCAGCTACTTAAAAATAAATAACTGAAAGAAATCATCCAGTGAACTAAAGAAAAGCAGAAAGCTAATGTCTCCGCCAGTACAGACTAAAGAGAAATTATTAAAAGAACCAAATAGAAGTTCTGGAATTAAAAAATACTGCAGTAGGAATGAAAAAACCTTCCCTTAACTGCAAAATTGAGCAAACAAGAAAAAAGATATCAGTGACTCTGAGGACAGGTCATTGGGCACAACCAGAAGGAAAAAACTCTGAGAGGCGCCATGGAGCGTGCCACACAATGAGCATTCCAGAAAGAGATGGAAAGGGGGAAGAAAAAGTATTTTAAGAAATAGTGGCCAAAACTTTTCTAACTTTGATGAAAAATATTAATCTGCATATTGAATAAGCCCACTGGATTCCAAATAGAAAAATGGGGAAGAGGTCCATACCTAGGAAAATCATGGTCAGACTGTCAAAGGCAAAGAAAAAGAAACTTCAGAGGAGCTCCCCCTCATGGGGTCGCTTTAATGATGAGATAAGGAGCTGACTTGCCAGCATAACCAGTGGAGGCCAGAAGACATTGAAATGAGGTCAGAGTGACAGAAGAAAGAGGCTGTCAATCATACATCAGCATCCAGCAAAATTATCCTCCCAAAATAAAAATTAAGGCACTACAGATTATGAGAGAAACAAACAAAAATCCCAGAGAATTTACTGGCATTGGAGCTCTCCAAGCAGAACAAGGAATATTTTTTTTTTTTTTTTTTTTTGTACTGAGGATTGAACTCAAGACCTTGGCTTGCCAGGCAGGTGTTTATGCCACTGAGCTATCTCCCTGGCTGGACCAAAGAATATTGGGTGATAACAGGAATCCACAAGAAAAAGCCTGCGGGCGTGCTACTCTTCTTGGGCTGTCAATAAAATATTAAGGACCAGGTGTTTAAGCACCAGAATTTTTTATTTAAACTGGGGATTGAACTCAGGCCCTTGTGCTTGCCAGGTAAGCGTTTATTCTACTGAGCCATCTCCCTGGCCCCAGGATTTTTTTTCACAGCTACAAAATCTAGAAGTTCAAAATCAGAGTGCTAATATAATTGGACTTGGTTTTTGTTGAGGACTCCTTACTAGCTTATGTCTTACACATCAGAAAGAGAGAGAGTATCCCTTAGTTCACTTAGTTTTCTCTCTCCACCTCCTGCTCACTCTCCCTCTCTTTCTCTCTTTTCTCTCTCTCCTTTCTCTCTTCCCTTTATATCAGATTAATATATTGTATGTCAGACTCTCACTTAACCTTATTACCTTCTAAAAGTCTAGTCTCCAAATACAATCACATTAGTGGTTAGAGTTTCAGCATATGAATTCCTGGAGCTAAAGAGATACACAGTTCAGACCATGGCAACCTATAAAAGGTAACTATATAGATAAATATGAAAAATGGTGTTCATGTGTATTACCTTTGTAATTCTTTATTCATCTTATGTAAAAGACAACTACTGGATCAATAATAGTAGCTCTATGTGGTGGGTATCCCCTCTGCACAATCTGAACAATAACGAGGGAAAGCATGGAGTAGAGTACAGGCAAAAGTTTGTAAATCATTAACATTGAATTGATATTAGCCTGAAACACTTCCTGTAAATTAGATGGAAATTTCTAAGATGCCTAGGGCAAATACTAAAAGGTCACTTTAACAATATATAAAGGAAAATAATTTGGGCATGTGGCACACTTCTGTAATCCAGCACTCAGGAGCTCAGGAGGCTAAGGCAGGTGGTTCACTGTCACTTCAAGGCCAGACCCCTTCTCAAAAAAACAAAAACAAATACACACACACACACACACACACACACACACACACACACAGAAAGAGAGAGAGAGAGAGAGAGAGAGAGAGAGAGAGAGAGAGAGAGGAACTAAATGCTACAATAAAAACATACTCTGCATAAAGGAAGGCAGTAATGCAGGCAGACACAGAGAAGTCATAGGGCAAATGTAGTGGGTAAATGGCAAAACAGAAGATGCAAATCCTATATTTGTTAATACATTAAATGTACATACATTTGACATTTCATTCAAAAGGTAAAGATTTTATATTTAAAGATACAACTTGAAGATTAAAGTTAAAATGATGAAAGAATATTGCACTACGAAAACAGAAACCGAAGAAAATTGGAGTGACTATACTAAAATCAGATAAAGTAGGCTTTATAGCACAAAAAAAAGAAGACTTACTGAACAATTCTTTCACTGTATTTTTAAAGTTACTGTTTAGTGTTTGCTTTAGGCATCTTATAAATTTCCATCTAATTTATAGGAAGTGTTTCAGGTTACTATCAATTCAATCTTAATAGTTTGCAAACTTTTGCCTGTATTTCACTCCATTCTTTCCCTTGTTATTGTTCAGGCAAAAGGAAAATTTTATAACAATGGGAAGATCAAATCATCAGGAAGATATAACCACTATAAACGTATATATAAACAATAAAGCCCAGGAAAAATAAAGCAGAAGCTTACAGAAATGAAGAGAGAAGTAGATAATTCATTAATAACCATTGGATTTCAATGTCCCATTTAGGATAACTAGAGGAAGATCAATAAAAAAGTTGGTGATTTGAATATGACACCATGGACTCAGGAACGGACAACTTGGGCACCGTGGCTCTTCTTCTTTTCCAAGACTGGTATCTGGGGACTAATTTCAGGGTCCACCATGGAGCCAGAGCAGATGCTAGAGGGACAGACACAGGTTCCAGAGAATCCCCACTCTGAGTACGGATTGACAGAGAACGTTGAGCGGATAGTAGAAATTGAGATGAATGCAGAACAGTCATCAAAACAGAAGGTGGATCTGCAGTCTTTGCCAACTCGTGCCTACCTGGAGTAGACAGTTGTGCCTATCCTGTTACAGGGACTTGCTGTCCTTGCAAAGCAAAGACCACCAAATCACATTGAATTCCTAGCATCTTATCTCTTAAAAAAAAAAAAGGCACAGTTTGAAGATCAAAACTGACTAATTAAGAAGAACAGAAACGTTTTGTTGCTACTGTAGATCTGCATGATTAAGAGGCATTTTTATTTGCCACAATTTTCCCTCTTTGGAATCATAAGAAGCTTCAGGACAAAAGAAATTATTTCCAGAAATGCGAAAGAGAACATATTTCCCCTATTTTGATTTAATCACTATACTTATTTAATGAGTGTATTCTGTGCAATTTTTTTTGCAAATTGTCTTTAACTTTTTTTAAATGACCTTCAAAATAAATTGTTAAAATGCCAGTGAAAAAAAAAATGAATATGACACCATGAACAACCAAGCCCAACAGACATTTATAGACCATGCTATGTAAAAATACAAAGTCTTCTCTAGTGCACATGGCATTTCTCTGTTGTGGACCACAGGCTGGCCATAAAACAAGTCTCAATAAAATTAGAAGGATTTAAATTACAGAAAGTATGTTCTCTGATCACAGTGGGATGAAATTAGAGATTTGATAACATTAAGAAATTTGAAAAATTCATAAACAAATGAAAAACAAATAACAGCTTCTTCAATAGCCAGAGAGTCATAGAAGAAATGACCATTTTATATTAGAAAATATTTTGAAAATGAAAATTTAAAAATTCCAAAATGAATAGAATGCCGTGAGAATATCAGAGATTTAATATCTATAAATGCATATCAAAAAGGGAAAGATTTAAAATTAATAACCTAACATATACTTTAAGAAACTAGGAAAAGGAGTAGCAAAAATAAACCCAGAGGAAGAAGAGAATAAAAACAATTATAGAGAGGATAAATGAAATAGAGAATTAAAAGTAGTGGAATTACAATGGCAAGCAGAAAAGCCAAATGACATCAGGATTTGGAGATAGATTTATTTCCACTGATGGGCACTAATGGGGGATCACTCCTGGAATATCTGGTCCTGATCCCTGATGGTCTAGGTCTTATGCGGGATAAGCAAGTAGAAAGTGCAGAGACAGAATGGCTTGCCAGCTGGGGACTGGTCTGTATAGTGTATGTCATAGTGACCAACTCTGCATCACAGTGATCAGCCATTCCTAAGGGACAGGAGCAACTGGAAGTGCAGCAGGAACTATTATCTGGGTAACTAACAAGCAGAAGTATACTGCCGGGGAGGCAGGCATTGGCTGCTACAAAGCCAATGAAACTAAAGACTAGTTCTTTGAAATTATCAACAAAATTAACATAACTTTATCTATGTTGGCCAAGGAAAAAAGAAGATTCAGATCATTAAGGCAAAGACTAAAAGGGGGAAATGTTACCTTGGGCTGATGGAGTAAGGGAAGAGGGTACTAGAGGTGCGACATCAAAGTGAAGGGCAGCACTCTGTGCCTGGTAGCGAAGTCATGCCCAGCCCTGGGCACACTGCGCCACAGAAGCAGTGCTGATAAGGAAGTCACAGCCTGGTGCCAGGGCCCACTGGGCTGCTCACTGATCTGAACAGAGAAGGAGGACAGAAGACAAAGCAGGGTGCAAGCCCCAAGGGCACTGTGGATGGGAGAGCAGATTTGGAGAGAAGTAATGTCAGGAGGAGTGGAGCCCAAAGCCCAGATCCTGGAGCAAGATGTGCTCATTTCTTCTCTGGCCCCCTGCACTTCACATTGCTGGAGACAGAGAGTTACATTCTTTTACTTGGGATGCTTTTGTGACCAGAGTGAAGGCACTGGTTGAAACGATTGGAGTCAAGGTAATAAATGGAAAAGAGTGAATGGTCCAAGATGAAACTGGACAGGATCCAGGGCCAGGCCATATAGGCCTTCATCAGCCAATTAAACATTTGTGGTTTTACATGAAGGGCAAGAGCCTTACACAATGTTTATGTTTCAGCACTCCTTGGTGGGCACAGTGGATGCAGGGAGACCAGTTCAAGGCCAGTTGAGGAGACCAGGTAATGAGGATGGCAGTGGTAAGAGTGGAAAAGGAGAGAGAAACACTGGACAGTGACCAGGGTTTAGGGGTAAGATCATGAGATCACCCTGGTTTCATTGTGGCTGGTTTGCTGTTTTGACAATCAAGTACAGGTATAGAGAAGACAACTGAACATAAGACTTTGGGTGAGGACGTAGACACATAAGTCTTTGCTATAGAGTTGATACCCAAAGTCATGGCTGGGTATGGTATGTTTTAGAGACTACATATGGAGAGCTGGAAGAAGTCTGGGCTGAGCTCTGAAAAGCTCCAGTATATCTAAAAGCCTGTTGGGAGAAAGACTCAGCAAAAGAGGAACAGAATGAGGACTCTGTGTAGCGGAAGAAAAACCTGAACTGGTGGTGTTCAGACAAGGAAAGAGATTTCAAGAAGTAAAACAAGGATAAATCAGGAATAAAGCCAGGGTATTGCTGGAGACCCTGAAGAGAGTGCAAAGAAAATATTGAAATACTACCAATACTCTATGCACATAAATTCACAACTTGGATGAAATACATCCATTCCTCAAAAGCACAAGCTATCACAACTCAACCGATAGAAAAGATACAATTTAGATAGCCTTACATCTACACAGAAAATTGAGCTTACTATTTTAAAACTCTCCCATGTAAATCTAAAGCCAAATGGTTTCACTGATGAATACTATCAACTGTTTAAAGGAGAAATAGCACAAATTGTACACAATCTCTTCCAAGAAATAGAGAAGAAAACACTCATCGTACGATGAAGTTAGTGTCACCCCGACACAAGAGTCAAGGACAAAAATGAGGGTTTCATAACATAATACCCCCCCACAGATATGCATCTAGAACCCTAAGCAGAGTAGTGGCAAATAAAAATCAACTGTATGTGAACTTAAATTGTATCCTACATTTCTCAAAAAGAAAACTAAGTAAGAAATCCTACACTAATCGAGATGCACGGTTTAGGTAGCAGGACAGCCTCAAAGAGGTATAAAAAATACAGAGAACCCAAAAGTAAATCCAAACCAGAAGGCCTAAACCATAGCAGAATGTATAATAGCTTTACAAATACTGAGAAAGAAGTCAATGGAGGGATTTCAACAAATAAGCAAATTAAATAAATGGATAAATACGAATCATTTTTATGAGTTTATGTTTGTGGTACCTAACAGTGGAATTTTCTTGGGGAAGTGAGATGCTTCATCACGTTAAGCATCTTTACTTTGTCTCCCTCCCCCTCGCCTTTCGCTCCTCCTCCATCTCCAGCTCTTACCATTGCCACTAAGTCAACCTCCCTGTTCCTCTCTTTTATTTTGCTGTTTAAATTGTTTCCATTTGGGTTTCTCATTATAAATGGACTTTAACCTTTAGCTCCACATGTTATACAAAAATGTTCAAAAGGAATCATGTATATAGACATAAATATAAATATAAAGTCTTTTACATATACACCAGTGTTGTTAGACTTGAGAGAAAAAATAAGTCTTCAGAAAGGGAAAATCTTGTAAGTTAGACTTCTTCTGGTTAAAAACTGTTCTTCTGTAAACGACCTTGCTAGGAAAAGGAATAAAGACAATGTCAGAATCGAGAAAAACCAAAACCAACATAGCTAGAAAGTGAGCAAATACATAAGAAAGATGTTTTACAAGCAGGATACACGGGTGATAAATAAGCTCATGCAGAGATGTTTGATTTCATTGGCCCTGAAGGAAATGCTAAGCCACAACGCAACGCCCACCACCACCACCTGCAAAATGGCTAAGACTGAAGTTAGAGGCAATACCAAGTGCTGGTAGACATGGAAATAAATCTCATCACTCCTACGCTGCTAGTGGGACAGTGGAAAGGCAGGCCCCCACCAAGAGACAGCTTGGTAATTACTTTAAAATTTGAATGTGAAATTGTATTTCTGGAGATTTCTCCTGAAGAACTGAAGGCTTCTGTTCCCACAAATGACCCATACACAGATGTCCCTGAACAGTATTTCTTGTAACAGCTCCAAAGTAGAAGCCCTGCAGCTGTCTTGGAATGGGAGAATGGCTCCACAAACTGTCACAAGAATACATCCACTATGTTTGAGTAATTAGAAAAAGAATGGCCTATTGATATGTACCGTAACCTGGATGGATCTCCAGAGAATAATATAAATGTGTGTGTAGGGGGCTGCCACAAAAGTTACCTACTGTATGATTCCTCTCACACCACATTTTTCAAACAATAAAAACTTGGAGATGCAGGACAGACTGGTAGCTGTCCAGAGTGAGGGATGGGAGACATGGAAAAAGAGAAAAGAAGGTGTGATTGGAAAGGGGCCATAGAATTTTTAAGAATTTCCATCAGGGTTTTCAAAATAGCAGTTAATGGGTAGAATTCTCACCCTGACTAACTCTCTGTTAATATCTATGAACTAAGCAACTACATTGAGGAGAGCAATGTGTAATACTAAAACCATGCTTGAAAGATCTATCATCTTGGTCTTCTAAATGTGTACTGTCTCTAATGTCATATCAATTATCACTATACTCTCTTTAAAGTAAATTTTTAAAAAAGGTAATAAAAGAATGTGAGAGTTAAGAACAAAAATTTAATTCTTTTTTCTCATTAAAATGAACAAAAATTATAACAATAAAAAACAAAAATTTAAGATTTCTTGAGAGCATGTGGTAATATTCAATCACATGTCCCATCTTGCATAGCTATATCTATTAATCTGAGCAAAAGATTTGACGATGAAAATAGTAATATATCGATCACTGTTAATCAGCTAATCTTGTCTTGAAAATCCGTCACGTATGCATTGTTACATGTTACTCTGTTTCTGTCTTTGTTTTTGTTTTTCTTGCTCCTGCTTTTTACTCTTCAAAATAAAAGAAAATTATAATAAAAAATAAAGGAGCAGTGTTATGGGCCGTGTCTAGATGTTCCCCCCAAGGTCTCATGCAGTCATAGGTGGGGCTTTTCCAGAGGTGGCTGGACCTAGAGTGTGTGATACTGAGATGCAGGGTTATGATTACTACATCAGCGCCCTGACTGTTTGGGCTAGCTCTCTGAAGGTGGTCCAGCTTAGGTGTGAGTGCTGCCTTCCCTAAGAGCGGGCAGCCAGGGAAGAGTACAAGGGGCAGAGAGAGGGCTGCTGTGGTTGCTTGCTGCTCACAACATCACTGCTTTGCTGCCTTTGCCATGAACTTTTCTCCCCTTTAAGACACCTCTGCCATGCCACCCTGCCTTTGAGCCCACTGATTATAGGTTTAAACCTCTACAAATTATGAGCCGTATAAGCCTTTCCTCTTTTAACCTTGGTCATTGGGTATTTTGTCTCAGCAGTGAGAAAACTAAGACAGACAGCAAGGGGGCCCTTGTGATGAGAGAAAGACTTAGTACCCAGACGGCAGTGAAGAACACAAAAATTTACATGGTTATACATTGTACAGAACATACATAGACACACACAGACAGACACACACACACACTACACTGAAGACAAGGAAATGGAAATCTGAATCATATCTTTCAATTATATTGAGATTGATACACTCGTGATGTTATGTTATTGTCCTTTAAAATATTACATTTGAAAGAAGCAGATGAAGGTATGTAACATACTATATTTCTTATTTATGTTCTCTTAGTTACTTCTCTCACTGATGAGACAAAATACCCAATGCCCAAAGTTAAAGGGGGAATAGTTTATTTAGCTCATCATTTGTAGATGTTGTGGTCCAAAATCATCTGGCTCCAAGGCAGGGTGACACATGACAAGGGAGCAACCACTAACGGAGGTGGAACACAGCAAAATCAGCAAGCAAGAAGAGAAACCAGCCTCTTCTTGCCCCTTTTATCTTATCCAGACTTTTAGCATTAGGGTGGTGCCAATTCAATCAACCGATTGATTCAGAAAGCACCCACCCTGAATCCCAGCACCAAACCATGAATCAGTCACAAACCATCAATTCAACTACCTCCGGAAAAGTCCTATCTAAAGTGCATGGGGCAGCCGGGCGTGGTGGCGCATGCCTGTAATCCCAGCACTTGGGAGGCTGAGGCAGGAGGATTGTTGTGAGTTCGAGACCAGCCTGAGCTACAAAGTGAGCTTAAGGCCAGCCTGAACTGTATAGTGAGACCCTGTCTCAAAAAGACAAAAAAAAAATAAAAATAAAAATAAAAAAATAAAGTGCATGGGGCTTTGAGAGGACACCTGGACACAAATCATAGCACACATTGATCTATAATTTTATTTATCGATCTATCTACTTTTCTATCCACATACATTTAAACTGATGAAATTATAGATTGTATTTATGTGTGTAAGCTCGGTGAGATGTATTCTGAGCAACTGTGTCCATAGTAAAGACTCACTTGTGATCAGAAATCTTGGTGCTGTGGTGCAACTTTCTCTGTTTTAGGTGACCCCCTCACAAGTAAACTGCTTGGATTCATAGTGAAATGGAAAATTATATAAGGAAAATTATTTTTTAAAAAACTTAGTTCTCTTTGAAGTTGCCTCTATAATTGCTTTCTTGACCCTTGTAACCACAAGAGCATAACCAGTCCTAATTGTACCAAGCTTTGGGGTTATTAATCTAGTCTTGTAATTCATGGTCATTAATCTAGCCCTGAAACTGATGATCTCACCTGCTAGCTAACCAGAGCATTGAGGCTGTCCTGTCCCTCCTCTGTGACCCTTGCTTATGCTGACTATAAAAATGCTGGCTCACAGATACTCACTACCCATCTTTTTTGGAAGTTATTCCAGCAAGGACCACCAGTGTAAAATAAAGCTGTTCATTGCCTCCTGACTTCTCTGGGTGTTGGTCCTTTCCCACACTCAATTTTGCCACAACATTCTTGGTCCCTCGACTGGAAAGGCTGTGCTGGCCACTTAGGCCACCTGCTGAGGTCTGGTGGCCAGAGCTGGGACCTCTGTGCCCCCATGGGAAAGCACATCCTCCAGGTTTGCTCGGATCGGAGGCCCCTGATTGGCACCGAAGGCCCTGTCAGATCCAACAGAGGAGGAAAGAATGAAGCTGAGCGGGCTCATCGGATCAGGTATGGCCCCAGGGACACCCGAGGCAGTCAGTCTGCTCAGTTTGAGCAGAAGAGCTTGATCACCTCTTGTCAATTAAGGCCAGCCTCAAGGGAAGGCAATGGTAACCTCTGAGTGCCTGCTAAAGGATTGTGTGTTTGCACTGGACAGAAAGCAGTAGACTGCTCCAGTGGTGCTCCATGATGAAAGCCCCCTCTGTGACTTAAGAGCTGTGGAGATTGAGTGGGTCGGGCTTCTGGGATTCCGTAGTCAATTCATATGGCTAAAATGTGACTCAGCCTCCGTAATGGAGTCTGACCAGGCTTGGGGTTTATACAGTGCAGCAGCTGCCAGAGGGATTCACATTCCTATGGCCAGAGCTGGTGAGTGCTTGGTTCCTTGTTTGAGAAGCACCCACCTTCGTACACTGCACTATCACTCAAGGGTACACATCATGCACCTTGGGGAGATAGAATGAGTGCAAGCAAATAAATCTATGGTCCTTGACCGTGAGCTAAAAACTTCAGAAAAGGATTTCCTGATGACTATGGAGTGCAAATGAAACCACAGAAACTCTTTGCCTTTTGTGGAATTGAACGGCCAAAATTTTGCTTCAACTGACCAACTGAAGGGACACTTGAGGCTGAAATTGTTCATCACGTCTGGAGCAAAGTGAGCAAGCCTGACAAAGGAGGCCAGCCTGCCCAGTTTCCTTAGATTGATTCCTGGCTCAAACTGTCAGAACCTCCCACCTTGGCTTCACAACTACGTCCTACATGACAAGGAAGCCATCCTAGCATCAAAACAAACCCACAAGGTGGACTGAGAGGCTTTCAGATTCAGCCCAAGCCAGAAAATTAGTATCAATTTATTTATTAATGTACTTGGAACAGTCTCCCTATGCAGCTCAGACTCCCTAGTTCTGGTATTATAGGTGTGAGCTACCTGGTCTCAGTGGCTAGCTCAGTGCTCCCAGGGAGGGGCTGGCACAGCACGTGTGCCAGGTATCGAACCCCAGTCCCTGTGTTTGTCTAAGCAGGTGCTTAGTCAACTGAGCTATCTCGCTAACTTCCTTCGGACTTTCCCCCTCCTTACATTCAACAACCCCAGGCTGCTCAGCCAACCTCAGTGCTGCCACCACCACCAGTTCTGCCTCCTGCACCACAGCCTCCTGTGCCCCCAGATTAATTCACTTAAACTCAGTTACCATAGGGATTAAGAACTCCTCCACCTTGGCTCTGAACTTGCACCCACCTGCCAACATGGGATGACTATCAGAAGCTCCTTCTGACTCTGTCTAGTGCTAAAGAATACACCATATTTTAGATGGGACCCAAATGTGGTAAAAATCAAAAGTCCCACCACTATGGCTGATCCTGATGCTTGGATTAACACAGTCCTTCCTGGAGCACATCTGAACTGGGTGTGTAATAGGGCAGAAGGCTATGAAACCTTAGACAGTACCACACTGCTCTTCTCACAGGAATCAAAGATGGAGGCAAAAAGCCAAAAAAAAAACATGTCTAAACTTACTGAAGTTACTCAGGCTCCCAAAGAAAGTCCAGCCAAATTTTATGAGAGACTCTGTGAACCTACCAGGTCTACACACCTTTTGACCACGAGGCTCCTAAAATCAACAGATAGCCAAAGCTGCCTTTGTCACACAATCAACCTCTAGAAGAAGAATCCAAATGGCTGATGCTTTACTGGATGAATGCTGCCCAGTTCAGATTGCTCAGAAAGTCTTTGTAAACTGAGAAAAGGAGCAAAGACATGCGGCAGATCGCAGAGCCCAACAGAAAGCTGCTCGTCTAGCTGCAGTGTTGGGAAAGTCTGTTCCTCATGTCCTAAGGCCAGTCCCATCATGGCAGCTGATATTAGGGGCCCCTCAAGCCTCATAGCCTAAAACTGGTGGCAGACATTATCCCTTGGCAGCGGACCAATGCACTTGGTGCCAACAGTTCAGACACTGGAAAGACAAATGTTCCCTCCATGTATGAGACAAGAAGAAACTTGATTATCTAGGGCCACTTCCACCTGAACCTCTTCTCACCCTCATCAATGACAACAACAAATAGGATAGATCAGGCTGTATGAGACTGGACCCTCAGAAGCCCACAGTCATTGCCAGAATTGGGGAAAACCTATGACTTATCTGGTACTGGGAATCAAACTCTGCTGCAGGAAACCTATCACTTTTATGGTAGACAGTGACATTAACATTCAGTTGTGACTCAGCCTGCTGCTTTCTGAATCTCCTGGTTCAGTGCTACTAGAACCTCCATTAAGAAGAAATTCTGTCACCACAGGTCCTGTGGGACTGGTGGGCACTTCAGCAAACACTAAGTCTTGTACACACCTAAGTGCCCTGTCCCTCTCCTAGTTGTGACCTCCTATCAAAGTTGGGAGCAACTTTTTTTTTTTTCTCCAAACCAGCCAGCTTCCTTCATGCTCATGAGGCACCCAATATAAGGAGTAACTGATATACCTGTCCCAGGCTTGAGACTGACCCTGATTTTGCCCTAAGAGGAAGAATGGCACCTATATCAACTTGAAATGCCTGATACTCATAACCCTGAAGTTTTGAGAGACTTGTTTCCAGAAGTATGGACAGAGTACTCAGCCCTGGGGCTTGCTATCATTTGTGCCCCTTTGGTGAATGAGCTCTGCCCAATAAACCCCCACTGTGGTTAAGTAGTACCCTATGTCATAAGAGGCTTGGCTTGGCATCCGTCCCATAGAAAAGGACTCAGGTGCCTGGGACCAGAGAGAAAAGATTCCTGAACACTGAGGTTTATACTGGGGTTTGCCAAGAAGGCTAAATATGACATGCTGACAAGGAAACAAAATGAAAGAGAATAGGAGACGCTCAGATTTAGTCTTTCTATAATGAGGAGGAGTGTGCAATGTCTTAGGAGAGAATCGCTATTTCTATGTTAGTACATCTGAAATAGTATGAAAAAGTCTGCAGCAATTGCAAGAAAGATTAGATAACCAGACAAAAGAACAAAATTGGAAGCAGGGATGATTCCAAGGTCTCTGACCATGGGCCAAGTTCTCATGACCTGAGACCATGGCTAGCCACCCCCCAGGCCCCGGACAGCCCTTATGTTAATTCCCCTGATAGGGCCTTGCCTGATTGATTGGATTATTCTCTTATTTCAGAACAGATCAAGAGCATATGTTTCCAAATGGCCCTAAGAGTTATTCCTTCTTATGGTGCAGCTTTAGATAGATGCAGCACTGAAAATTTTGGGGGGAAATAACAACATGGAGGGAAATGAAAGGAAAAACTTGTATATGGAAAATTTGTTCATTTTAAAACTTTGTTCTCTTTGAAGCTGCCTAGCTCTCTAATTGTTTCGTGGCTCTGTAATTACTTTCTTGGCCCCTGTAACCATGAAAACATAAGTGGTCCTAATTGTACCAAACTTTGTGGTCATGAATCTATTCTTGCAACTGATCGCCATCCACTGCCTCCTGACTTCCTTGGGTGTTGTTCTGTTCCCAGACAGTTTTGCTGCAACAATCGTAGTTGGGGGTTTGTTGATGACTATGAGAAAAAGAAAGATAAGGAGGTTCAGGGACATTTAAGTGCCAGTTCAGAGAATTTCATATGAGCAAAGAGGATAATGAAGAAAAGAGGGCGATGCTGTGAGCAGAAGCAAAGGAGCAACCAAGGTGAGGCCAGAGGACAGTGAGGGGTGTGTGAGGATGCAGGCTGGTGAACAGGAGTGGTGAGGCAATATTTTAACTCAGGCCTGTGCAGATGGGTCGGCTGAGAGGGAAAAGAGGTCAAAGGTGTCTATGGGGATCACGAGCAAGACAGAGAATGAGGAGTTCATTGATATTAGGAGAGCAAGAAGACTTACACTATTTCTGGGTCATTTTTTACAGCCATTTCTCTCTCCTCCCTGCCTCTTTCCTTTCTATCCTACCTGGAAAACTTCAAGCCTCAGCATCGGCAGCAAATGTGTCAACCTCAGAGAGTCTGTTGAACCAGCCTCCAAGGTGGTCAGGGCCCTTGGCAGTGTGTAGAAAGTCAGGTCCTGGTAATAAATCACTGCCGCAGATGGTATCCTCGTGGTTTGCTTCCCTCATTGAACGCCAGCTGTTGCTGGTGGCAATTTTCACAAGAATGTATTTAACAGTTTCTAGGAAGACCAAAAGGAGGCTCATTCAGGTTGATAGATTTTCACTTGAACTCCTTCATAAAGAACCAGTTTTGCTCCCTGCTGCACCAGTGAGGCCATAGATGACACTGTGTACCTGGCTGAGGCCCGAAGGGGCAGGCCGATCTGATTCCGGAGCTGCCATGATTGAAGTGGTAGCAGAGCTGAGCCAGGGTCCTGCGTTTCTGGCAGGGGAGGCTCTGGAGTGTGTTGTGACTGTGATCAACCCTTTACGGCCACTTCTGCATCAAGTGAGGCCCTGGCCTACGCCAGTGCCCAGATCCACTGCCAGTTCCATGCCAGTGGGAGCTGAGTAGTTCTGCCTCCCCCTGACGCTAGCCAACCAGATGTCCAGCCTGACAGCCAGACTGTCTTTCTGCCTCACCAAGGTGAAAGGGGCCAGTGTATCCTTTCTATCCCACAAAAAATTCTATTTTGTGATGAGACTGGATCCTGGAGAATCCAAATCATACTCCTACAGTGAAGTGCTGCCTATAGAGGCACCTCCCTCCTTTCAGGGACAGTCAGTGAAGTACGTCTACAAACTGACCATTGTCTGCCAGCTTGTCAACTCACCCATCACTTTACTCAGGGTCCCTTTCAGTGTTCTTGTGCTGAATGGCCTGCAAGATGTCCAATTTCCTCATGATGAGGAGTCATGGCTAACTGAGCTAGCTGGGGAGTGCCTCATGGCTGCCACATCCTGTCACAACCTGCATCTGTACAATATCAATGATGACCGAAGGGAAGTTGGGATATTTGGCATCTTCAAATCTGTGTACAGACTCGGTGAGGATGTGGTATGGACCTTAAACATAGGAGAAGGAACTGTAGTTTGTTTGCAGTTTTCAGTAAGCTTACAGACTGAGGAGCGAGTACCACTGGCACTGTGGGGCCGGGGATGCCCCCTCTGTGTCCCATGTTACTCATGTCCAGTAACAAGAGTCCTGCCTACATACAACCAGAACCAGCTTCTCTCTCCCTTTCCCTCTCAGCTCCACTCCAGGCTTCTGCACTGCCACTCTGTCCTTGAAGTGGCAATTACATTTTGATTTGTAACATCCCAAGAACCAAGATTGATACTACTGCCCCCTGTGGAACAGCCTGAACCTGCCACCTGGACAGGTCCCGAGCAGGTGCCTGTAGATACCTTCAGCTGGGTCCTCCCCATCAAGGTGCTGTCTACAAGCCCCACTCTGCTCTCGTATGCTACCCCAGGCCCCAGCACAGCACTGTAACCATCTGAAACTGGCCTACCTGCCCATACTGGCACTGGTTTCTTCAGGATACTAAGGATTCTGCACTTGAATTTTAAGAGGCCCCACTTTTTCCATCTGGGGCCCAAAAGAAGACGAGAGTCTTCTCCACAGCCTTGAGCTGTAGCATTTATTTATTTACTCAGAATAAATTGGCAGTTGCTAGTGGTTTCTCTGGAAGTGGCAGCAGCAGAGAGCAGTCAGCAGATGGGTGATCAGGTGAGTCTAGCTGGAGTGGGGAGCAGGAGCCCCAGGAACAGGGGTGTTAGCTGAACCCCACTCTGAGTCAGGCCCTCTGCCTTTGCAGGGCAGCAGAGGATCAGATTTCTGCATCAAAGAAAATTGGCAGGTTCCTGCCTCCTGACGAACCTCACACCCAGCAGGGAAGTCAATGGGATGCTGAGACCTGGGGAACCAAGGATGAGGAGAGAGTCAGCACAGTGAACCAGCAACCTATGGACCCCTGTTCCCCCTCACTGCTGTCTTCCCAGATCCTCCTTTGGTATCCCCTGGTCCTCCTAAGCTCTTCTTTACTATGTAAAGACTTTTGTTTTATAAAAAAATTAAAATATAAAAGAACCAATTTTGACTCTCCACATCATACCCCCACTCACATCTCTCATTAGTGTGAGCGGTTTCGCACTAATGAGAAGCCCTTGCTGGGAGTGGTGGCTCTTGCCTGTAATCCCAGCACTTGGGAGGCTGAGGCAGAGGATTGTTGTGAGTTCAAGACCAGCCTGAGCTACAAAGTGAGCTTAAGGCCAGCCTGAACTGCATAATGAGACCCTGCCTCAAAAAGACAAAAAAAAAAAAAAAAAAAAAGACAGAGAGAGAGAGAGAAGCCCTCATCCATGTGCCAGGTACCTCATTCTTTTTCAGTGAAAAAATAAGTACACTGTTTTTTTTTATCTGGGATCCCATCACAAACAGCTCATCAAGTTAGGCACACCTTAGGTTGGTGTGATTTTCTACGCAGAACACATTTTAGAGATGGACAGGGTAGTTGACTGGATTAGTGAGGAAAACTGCACTGGAGCGCTTATCCTCCCTCAGCTATCTCAGGAGGAAAATCTGTTTTCTTAATTTGAGACCATTGCATTTAAACATTTAATTTGGGGATGGGAAGCAAAACGAAGGGAGTGTGTGGTGTTTGCTTTATCTAAAGCTTTGTATAAGGTACAAAGCTACTGACTGTTCTGAGCCTTTCTTGTTAAAATTTTGAGTGAAGACCCACCAGTGGCATCAAGGTGACCTGATAACATCTTCCCTCCATGGCTCTGATTTGTGCCACTTCTGTGATGAAGAAATAAACTGTGAATAATCAAAAACTAGAACTTGCTCTCCTTTTCTTTTCCCGTTTTACTCTGGAACTGTACTTCCAAGACAGCTCTCTTGAGAGCAATCCCATCCCCTTCTCCTCCAACCTGAGTGTCAACTCCACAAGCAATTGCTTCAGAATCAGGTGCTTGTGACCAGAGTAAATGTGGCAGAAACCTCATTTACTCTCGTCTCTTTGGAGCCAAAGAAACTGACACTATTTTCCACATCAGTCTCAGTTTTTTCTCCTCTCTTGCTGCCCAAAGATCCAGCCCCATGCTCATGAAAAGGCTCTCTATTCAACTGGAGAGAAACAAAGTTGGCTTGTGCAAACCAAGCATAGGAGACACAGAGTGGTTTATTCTAGTTAATAAGCTGGAAGAAAACATGTACAGGTCAATTGTCTGCTGAAAACAAGAAGAGCTTCTCATGGGGGTTGTATAATAGGCTATCATCTGATTTACCAATAGCCATCCTCTCTCATTGCTGAGGAAAATACTATTTGAGGGCAGGTATCCAAGGGACTTAGGAGAGAACAATTTCCTGTCAGCCCTGGAGGAAGAACAAATCACAGCTCTCCATACATGGTTGACAGCCAGCCTTCAAGATGTTCCAGTGATTATTACCTCCTGGTATTCATGCCCATTTTTGGTCTTCTCCTACATCAAACATGGTGACACATGGCCAGGAGCACTTTGTGAAATTGGCAGAGATTTAAAGACAGGTCATCAAACAACAGCATCTATTATCCCTGGATTCTGTCTTACTATGTAGCCCAGGGTGACCTCAAACTCATGGTGATCCTGTTGCCTGAGCCTTCCAAGTACTGGGATTGCAGCCATGTGGCACACCTAGATACTTTTATCCTGCATTCTTGATTACTCACCCTAGAGGAAGACGACTGTCACTCAAGCATGGGGACTGATGAGATCAGGATGTTGTCTCATGTGTGATTTCACAAGAGACTCCAGTCAGGACCACTTACCCAAGTGTCTCTCCTAAAATCTTGGCGCAGACAAACTTTGACATAATATACATTTATTGTTATTTTAAGCCACTAAATTTAAGCAAAGTTTTCTATGTAGTGGGTAACTAATACACCAATCATGCTAATTCCCACTTCCTTCACTGTATACTTGTAGTCAGACACCCATAGACCAACAGCTACAAGCACAAATGAACATCCTCAACAATGCCCATGTGGTGTTCTAATAGACTGGGCCAGTGTATGCTATTTAGGCTCTCTTAAAAAAATCTGAAAACCTCTGATTATTACCATTTACCTAGTTCTAGGATGTAAATATTCCTGTAAGACTGAGCTTATGCTATAAATGTGGTGTCATTGAACTTAGAACTGGGAAGAGATGCAGACCATACACGCTTGTCAGCCTAGATGAGCTGGCTTCTCCACACTGCTGGGCTGATCAGAAACAGAAGAAGCCTACTGGATCAAGTATTCATGCTGAGTGCTGCGCATGTGGCCAGGAGCATCACAAGAAGTAGCAATCATGTTTTGACAGTAGCTTCAGGACCGAGTAACCCAAGATTTAGTTTTGCCTCAGCTGCTGTTGGTCTGAGCGGCCTCAACATGCACTACTTATCGAAGGTCAGTGTTAGATTCTTCATCGATAGAGTAAACACGGCAATATCAGTTCATTAGAATTTTTAGGAGGTTAAATGAAAAAAAAAAAAACAGTAGCAAAAGCTGGCTATTGAAAGCTTACAGTATATCAAGTCACAGGCCAAGTTTATTAGATTTATTGCTTAATTTAATAATACAGGTAAACTAGGAAGTCTTAAATAAATGCTATCAGGATTTCTACTCTTATTACATTTCTAAGCAGAGAGCTGGTCATTGGTATAAATGCTACATCAGGAACTGGTAAAATGGGCCTGTTTCCCAACATGCACATTGATCCAGCAACTTCCTGCCTTGGTTAAAAGTCTAATGAAGAGCAGAGGAGCTTAAGTGTAGTTACTGACCAAAGTCCCTGATAGGCTGCCCACAAAACCCATGAGCCACCCTGTGACCCAAGGAGGAAGAAAAAAAAAAATTAAAAAGCAGTCAAAGAACTCAGAGGTATCCTGCAGCACCTTGGCCAAAAGTGGTGTCCTGGAACTGGAATAAGGTGCTGACCCCGTCCTTGTGCTGAATGGTCTCGTTGGTCCCTTAAAGTGATGCATGCATTAATTTCTGGCACTGTGGAAGGCTGAGGCAAGAGGATCATCAGTTCGAGCCCAGTCTAAAACAACTTAGTGACTTAGCAAAACCCTGTCTCAAAATTTAAAACAAACAAACAAAAAACCAAATGGACATGTAGTGGACATAGCCCAATACAAAACTCTGGAGTCAATACTCAGTCCTATCACCCCCCAGAGTGGGAGGGTTCTGACTTAGGACTATTGGCTAGAAGAACTGAGAATCCATAGGAATGAGAAGTCTGAAAAAATGAATGAAACCTTAATCAGCCCAGACCTTCTAGCATGTCATGAGCTGCATTGTGGTCCCAATAGGCACTGATGGGATTTACACAGAATTTCATCCCTGTATTTGGTGCTTTATAAACATTTTGCTTGTTCTTCACAAGCATACATGGCACTTTCCCCATTGTGGGAGAGCCTGTGATGCAGATAATTTAAATCACCCAAGCTAATCAGCAACAGGGAAGGAATCTAATTCCACGTCTCTATGCAAAACCTCAGCCTCTAAATCTGGACGCTGCCATTTCTAAAGCGTCAACAACACAGCAGACCCTCAATGATCTAAGAAGCAAAAAGCTCTCAGAGTAGGTAATACAAAGTGTTGATACCTTATTATTATAGATCTGTTCTTGAACCGGGGCCAACACTGCTCTTCTTTACCTCCCTCGCTCTTCTGGGGAGCTCCTTGGGATGCTTGAGAAAGATTTTACACAGCTATGTTCTTACCCAGAGGGGAAAATGACATGGTCCCAGAAGGGAGCTGGCAATGCCTTCGGCCAAAGACCACCATATTTGCCAGCAAGCTGGAGGTTTTCTGTGTTGTGATTGGGTCCTTTATGAATAGAATGGGCCTCCTACCCTAAGACCCAGATTCCATCTTTAGGGTAGATCAGCAACAGCCATACTTTGAGATAAAATTCTTACTACTATAATTACATGCTGGCTCATAGCAACCCAGATTGTCTGCATTCACATTGTTTCCTCTAGCTGTGTAATTGGGAGCATTTACTTAGCTTCACATGCCTCAGTTGTCCCATCTTTAAAATGCAAACAGTAAGATTAGTTGAATGCAGCGATGTATTTCACATACTTGACCTAAGGGAAGTCTGCAATCACCTTTAGCTACACTTATTATCATCATAATAAAAGCTGTGCAGTGATGCAGGCCACTGAAGGAAAGGGTGCAGATTTTCAACAATAAAAAGGAGAAGGAGCCGAGGGTGTTTCTTAGGAGTACAGAGCTTGATTAGCGTGTGCAAGGCTAAGGTCATAGATCCCCAGCACTGTTCTCCCTCCAAAAGAAAAAGAAAACACTTGTAGCATGCCTGCACTTTCTCCTGGAGGGGAGCTGGAAAGACGAGATGGGTGCCCAAAGCCTCCTGCCAAGTCCTCTGCAAAAACAGTCTCATCTACACCTCAGCCTTTCCCAACCCGGACAGGAGGGCATCATTGCCTCAACGACAAGCAATGCCAAGTCACACTCAGGAGTCCACCAACGTCAGGATACCCCTTCTCTTCCCCACTGTCCTGCCCCTTGACCTGGTTTCCATCTGTCTGGGGATGGAGCCCCACTTGGGTCTCATGGCCTCTTGCACAGAAGCAGCATGGAAGGAAGCTGCACCCATGCTGAGACGCTAGCTGAGCTGTCAGAACAAGGGCACAGTGTATCAAACATGCCAGGTGTCACTAGGACTCTGTGTCGAGATGAGCACTTGTCACACCCCTGTGGATCACCAGCTGCTTCTTAGAGAGGAGCTCCAGGCTTGTCTGAACCTCATCTGGCTTTCCACTCCACCCTAGGGTGGCACTGTGGGGGTCTCTGCAGATCTCGCATGATAACCAGAAAACGAAAGACATCCTGTACACAGAAGCTCACTGTCATGGAATGGTCCTGCTTGTCACATTCCGCGCCCCCTCTATCCCGGAGTGCTGGCAGCTCTCCCATTCAGACAGAAGGAATCAGGAGGCCTCCCAGAGTGGAGGGCAGGAAGCTGCCCCTATCCTGCTGCTGAGTGCTCTACCCCAGACTGATTTGTGTGCTGCTCATTTTTATGTATGGATTTTAGCTTTGAAGATGTTTTCTGAGTACATGGTTTCAAAAGAGCAAGCATATTCTTTTTTTTTTTTCTGTATTTTAGGGAAGGGTCTACAGGGTGTTCAGGGTCTCACTACCAGATTGGTCTCATAGTGATCCTTCTGTTTATAGCCTCCCAAGTGCTGGGATTACAGGCATGTGCCACCATGCCCAGTCTCAATTGCCATCTAAGTGCACCCCCGGGTCGGGGCTGGCATGGCAGGTCTGGGGATCGAACCCTTGGCCCCTCTGCCTGCTTGCAGGCGCTTTAGTCCATTGAGCTATTTGACTGGCCCTAAAACAGCAAACATATTCATATAGCGAGTTCATACATGTATAGGCTGCATCTTAGTCCTTTCTGCTTCACCTTCCCTCCTGTCTCCCTGCATCCCTATATCCCCTTCCAACTGCAGACTTTCTCCCTCCCTGTTTCCTGTCATCTATTTCCACATCTCTCATTGCCATAAAAGCATAGCTTATAGCTGCCACAATGAGAATGAGTATAACTCCTAAAATTCCTAAATCCTTAGTTATAGATTTAGGATCTGTATTGTTAAAAAAAAAGTATTCATCAGATCCTTGTTAAAAATTGTAAGACTTTATTTAAAGACTATGATAAAAGGAAGTATTAAGCCCTGGATGTTTATGTCCCCCTCAAATTCATGCATTGCAACCTAACTCCTAGTGCAGCATTAAGCAGAGGCCCTACTGTGGGAGGCGATTATCTAAGGAGGCAGAGCCCTCAGGAATGGCATCAGCACCCTTGTTAAGAAGGCCCAAAAGACACTTCCTTCCTTCCATTAGGAGAGGGCACAACTAAGTAGCTAGCACCCAGGAACCAGGGGTTGCTTTCAGCAGCCACTGAACCTTGTGGCACCTTGACCTTGGACTCACCGCACCACAGGACAAGTTTCCATTGTTTACATGCTGGCTGAGGGTGCTCAGTTGAAGCATTCTTAAGAGACAGGGCAGAGACAGAGGCTGAACTCAAATACAAAGGGAGCCAAGAGGGAATTTGTATTTAGTGGGCGGGGTGAGGGAAAAGACAGGAAATCACTAAGAGGAGCTTGGCTAGGCTTGATTCCATTTGGGCGGGGGAATCTAGGCAAACTGACTCAGCAAGATTTTCTTGCTAAAATTGGTCTGAACAGAGCGTGGCAGCCCTGAAGCAGAGTGGTACCTTCACCAGGACACCTGAGATTGGATAAGTCCCCCGCCCACAACGTGTTGAGGCTCAGCTGCTGTACTTCAACCTGCTGATTCGGATGTCAGTCACATCGATGGGCCACCACAAACAAGCTGAGCTGACTCATATGACCAGGCATCAGTATGGGGTCTGAGGGGCCAGTGTGGAAGCCCAGTGGGACATGTACAGCTGACCTTCTGTTCTGTGGGGCTCCTTCCAGTTTTCCCACTTGAGCTAACTCTTGGGAAAGACAGTGATGAGCCCCCCCCCCCCAGTACCTCTCTTATGAGATAGAGCAAAAAGCCAGGCTGAAGTACCTCAGGTGATGAGTCTAAACCCAGAGGCCCACTGGACTGGGAACCCCTGCCTCCCTTGGTGTCTGACTCTTGGATGGTGATGATTTATTTGGGCAATGTAGTTATGAACAGAAAGTCTCAGTGCCCAGGAAGCTGGAAACAGGCCTGACTTCTAAGAATATCAATAATGGCATTGGAAGACTGCTCCAGCGGGAGGAGCAATGAGTACTGGGCTGCTGACCTAATATGAAGGAGGCCTCCTTTGCCTCTGCGCCTTGATTCCTGATTCCCAGCCACAAGCTTTCGTCTCAATAGGAATAAAAACACAGATATAAATAGCCACCCCTCCCCAACAAGGTGTCTTAGGATGGCATCTTGTGCCTTGATGCATTTCACTACCAGCAGCCTCTCAAGAGAGAACGGTCACCAGTGTGCTCAGAGCCCAGTCGGACCATGCGGGCTGCTGCTGCTATTTGCCAGCACCTCTGCTCCACTGGGAGGGGCTTGGCTCCATGTCCTGGAGAATGGCCTTTTGCCAGGAGCATGGAAGACGCCCGTGAAGAAGCAGAGAGTGCCCTTCCCACCTTCTCAGATGCATTTGCTCCACACAGTTCTGCTTGTTGACAGCGTGACGGATCTTTCTGTTTTTGCTTACATCATCCTGTTCTCCCAGACTCAGACATGAAGGGCTGGGCCATGCACCAAAGCTCAGAGCTGCCTGGTCTGGCCTCTTCCCTAAAGACCAAATTCTTAATTGGATCAGACTCCCCCTGCAAGAATTACATTCTTTTGTAATCAAAATGATTAAATTTTTATTTTATTTTATTGAGGAACAAACAGCAATGAGACAGTTTCAAATCAACTTAGGACAGATTCAATAATTAATACATTACATATTGTTTTTGTAGTGGTTTTTTGTTGTACAAGGTGCATACATGATATTCTATTCACAAACACTACTAGAGCAGATGCCTCTAATCAATGAATTAAGAGAATGTAGCTGTATACTTACCTTTTTTAAAAAGCTGAATTATAATACAGTTTCAATAATTAATACTTTTTAACATTGTTATCCATATATATTCCTAGTGGTTATCCATAGTACAAAGAAGCAGACAGGATATCCTGTCCAAACACTATTACTGCAAATCTTCTTCTCATAGAATTATGCAAAAGTACTGCATATTTATCCTAAATGTAATGTTTATACAAACACCGAATGGTCCTTCCTTTGTGTCCCCCCTTTTTTTTTGTTTAGTCCTGTCAGAGATGGGTATTCTATTGTCATTCAATTATTATAGGTGCTTGAATTCAGCAAAACACTCCAACACAGTCCAGCAGTCCACAATGTTAGTGGGTTATCCAAAGAAGTTGTTGACTAGAGCCATTTAGAGCTTAGCTTATTATTATGGCCTTATTTTATATACCTCATTTTTATAATTTTCTGCTGGATGGTTAAGACTGAGGTAAAGCAAGACCGATATAACAAAACACATAACTGCAAGAATTCCTGCCTGCTCATCCCCTCACTAGCGCATTTTGGAAACACTTTTTAGTGCCCATAATGCTCCGGACACAGCTGAGGGCGCTGGGGACGCAGGTGTGATTGCAGTCTCTAGCTCCTCTCAGGGCACCCCAGGGAGCCTCTTCTGAAGCCTAATCCTTGCAAAAGGCACCGCTGCCCTGTCACCTGCGAGGCTTGATGTGTCCAGAAGCCTGACTGCAGTTCAAACTTGAGATGGGCTCTCCTACCCTCAGTGCTTAGGAGTACCTGTTAGGTAGCATCTCACAGCAGATACAGTTTCCAAAACCAGAAAATACCAAAAATTAAAAAGAAAAATGATGACCTCTACCACTCTTACATCTGGTAATCTGAGTAACTACTTTGAAGAGAATAATGTGCGATATAATAGCAATTGTTAATTTCCTATCATTCTGGGTTTTTTTTTTTTTTTTTTTTTTTTTTTTTTTTTTTTTTTTTTTTTTTTTTTTTTTTTTTTTTTTTTTTTTTTTTTTTTTTTTTTTTTTTTTTTTTTTTTTTTTTTTTTTTTTTTTTTTTGTCTTTTTGAGGCAGGGTCTCACTATGCAGTTCAGGCTGGCCTTAAGCTCATTTTGTAGCTCAGGCTGGTCTTGAACTCACAACAATCCTCCTGCCTCAGCCTCCCGAGTGCTGGGATGACAGGCCTGTGCCACCTATCATTCTGCTTTGAAATTCTGTATCATTTTTATTTTTGTTATTGTCTGTGAAATTTTTAAAATGATCACCTTTATATCCATGGCCAGAGAGAAAAAGTGCCAACATCCTGGTATATTTTCTTCCAGCCTCTTTTTATCTCAATACATATAAAATGGGAAACACACTGTGTACCCTTGGAATGGGAAGAATTGGCCATTTTCTCCCTTTCCTTTAGAAGGACTTGGGCCCAGGCTCTTGGCTGAGGATGAAGTGAAGCCCTTTTTAAAAAGTCATTTCCTAGCCCCTCTCAGGGCAGCCCCGGGAGCCTCTTCTGAAGCCTAATGTGGCCCTTTGTTTTTAGGCTGGCCCTAGGAGCCACAGGAAGCAAACAGAACGTGACCCAGCATTACAATGCAGTTTGCTGACTCCCAGGGAAAAGGGAGGTGCGCTAGTAATTAGGAGGCTGCAAGGGAGAGCTCCTGGCTCACACGATGGGATGGGCTCGGGCACTGTCCCTTATAATTAGTATTGATGTTTGTCCTTTGGAGTTGTGGGTATTGCTGCTTGCTTTTCATAGGCGCATAATTGAAGGAAGCAGAGGAGCCCCAGGCTCACACTGATGGGGCTGTTGTGAGGAAAAGCTGGCCTAATGGTAGCATCCGGTGGGAGCCACCGCAGGCATCTGAAGCTGCTTGGGAACTGGAGCTGCAGGCAGGAAAGGCGTGAGAACCACAGAGCAGGATAGGCGTGGGGAGCGCGGGAGCTCACCCCTCCGGGCGAGATTGAAGAAGAATCCTCACAACCAGGCAGGATTAATCCGGAGCTAGATCCTCAGCTGCCTCCTGAACTGCCCACCTCAGGACCCCTGAGCAGCAGGATCAGTGTGAAATAGGGAAACAGATGCCACGGAAAGGAACTTTGTCTCCTGGAAAAGGAGTGGTTAACTCCATAACTGATATCAACCGAGTTTTTGTGGCTATTTATGGATGAAAAGAAAAGGACATTTGGATTACGGGAAAGAAGCTATCCAAGGGGGAAAAATGAAGGCTAAATACATTGCCTTGTTCTACAAAGAACATTGTTGATGTAGACATAATAAGATAGTCTCTGTTTATTGATTTAACTAAAAATAGTAGTTATAATGGGGAAAAATGAAGGAAAGGGAGAATGATGTAAGAAGGCTAAGTCATGAGTGCTAGGAAATGCCTTGCTCCATTTTCTGTTACTATAACAAAATACAGGACCTGAGTGATATTTAAGGGGAAGGAAGATTTTTGTTTCATATTTTTGGAGCTGATCATTCAAGATTAAAGAGCTGCATCTGGTTAGGACCAGATTCTTCAGTGCTTAGAGGAGAGTGGGGGCAAGAGGCATATGCAGAGACAAGAGTGAGGAAGCCCACATTTTGTGACAACACACCCTTGCAGCAACGCCTCCACTACCTCCGTCTGAGCACTCACCCTTGTCTGCTCGTGGAGGCGGTGCCTATGACCCAGTAACCTTTTCAAGGTGCCATCACTTTTCAATGCCTTTCCATCAGCAACTAAATTTCAATGTGAATTTTGGGAGAGACAAACTATACTCAAGCCATCTCAAGAGGTATGGAGATGATGTCTAAAATTAATAAATATCTATAACAAGTGATTGCCTGGAAGAGAGCAGGTGTGCTCAGAGGGAGAAGTGGGATTTGCTTTACGATTATCAGCATGTATCCTCTTAGTAATCTTGATCATATTTGAGCATCACTTCTACTGAAATTGTTCATGAAGAACAACTGACCCAGTCATTTACAAATGGCGTGCACCTAACACGGAGGGGGGCGGTAAGGAGGCCGTATCCTGGGGTTGTAGGTGTATCAGTCACACAGCCGGGACAAAATATCTGATACCCACTACTCAAAGGCTAAGACAGGCTTGCTTTGGCTCACAGTTTTAGACCGTGCTCAGTTTGCTCAAAGGCAGCAGCAGGATGGCAGAAGGGTATGGCAGAGGAAAAGGGACTCAATCCTTAGCAACCAAGACGCAGAGAGAGATGGAAGAGGGGGGTGGGGAAGAAGACACTCTTTCTGCGCATGCTCCCTGAGCACCACCAACCAGGCCAGTCCTCCTAACAGTCCACTGGGCTGACCTCACCCATGGATGAATCCACTGAAGAGCAGAACACCCCGTAATCCATCCACCAGAAACACCTCTGTCTTTTAGGACACTTTGTATCTGAACTATAATCCAAGAAGAGGAGTCTCCTGCACTACCAGTCAGCCAGGCCTCAGATGAGGTGCAGCAACCAACCTCCAGCAGATCGTAGTCAGGGAAGGACATCTAATGGAGGGGCCCCTTCTCGACATCTAGATCAGAACTTCTTCCTCCTCCATCAGGGAAAGGAAGCTGGCCTTGAACGGGAAAGGCAAGGTAGATGTGCGCAGCTGCACAGACCTACATATGGCTTATTACACAAAGAATTGTCTTCTGGACATTTTTGTACACAATGAACATCTTTTGGAAGTCTGATCTTAGTAGTATCTGTTCTCATTATGTGGATAAATCACGCAAATGGCCAATCCAGTGTGTGCTGGTTCAGAGTGCAGGAACTGGGATCTCACCTTTTGGGCTGAGTCCTGGTCTTGCCACTTTCCAGAGTGTGATGCTTGGAAAGCACATCCTCAGTTTCCACCTCTGAATGCGAGGCGGCTGGGGCTGGTGTGAGATTTAAATAAATGAATGCACTCAAGATGCTTCAAACAGGAGCTGCTGCTTAGGAAGCCCTCCACACTACCTCTTACTATAAAAAATATTGAGCAGCTGTATTTTAAATATAGAGTTTTGTTTCCCTGAAGCTCATTTAAATAAACGTCATTGTGCACATTTTTACAAAACTTAACCATACGGTGTAAGGGTTGTGGGTCAGTAGAGTGCTTGAGGCTTCATGTTCAAAAACCAAAAAACTCCCAGGACCAGAAAACAAAACACCCCCAAAATTAATTATACAAATAATTCATATACATAAAAAGTTTATGAATATGAGAAGGAAAGCTAGTCGTCATGTTGCCTCCAAAACTAATCATACCCATTCATATATATGCACAATATGTATACCATGTATGCACACGTGCACACACAGGCACACACAATTCTTTACAACAATGAATTTTTGGATGCATTATACATTTTCTCCTTATCTGTAAAAATAAGCCATGAACTCCATCAACAATAATTTGTAGCAGCTGCCTGCCATTCATATTTATTATTAAACATGTATCCTTGTTTATTAATACCATGTGGCAATTATGAGCACATTCTATTTTTCCAGGTTGTGTGTGTGGAGATGAGAAAAAGCCTATGTAGCCTACTTAGGTAGAAGACAACAGCCTTTCACATTTCTCTGTAATGTTTGTAGGACAGTCTGCGTTGCATGTGCAAATGTACAAAATAGACTTGCTACATACAAGTTCAGCCAGCTCTCTGGCTTCTATCTCATACTGGAGATAAATCTCCTATGAGGAGCCTATTTCCTACTTTTGGTTTCCTGGCTGTTGGGCACACAGGTGTGGATGCAGGTGCTCCAGAGCCCTGCTGTGTGCACAGCACACCTGGCCATGAGATACACCAAGCACCTGAGGTTCACAACACCTGCAGGCCCATGGTGTGGAGGCACCAGGTCCTCAGCCTCCTGGCTAGGCTTGTGCTCTGCAGACTGCAGCCAGCACTGGAATGGACCTCAGTGTTCTCAAAATACACTTATGGGCACAAAGGCTGCCAGACATTCTGATTCCTGGGTCTGGGATAGCGCTGAGACTCTGGCTTCTCACCAATTGTCAGGGGAGGCAATCCAAGGCCACACAGGAGCTTCTTATAATCCACGTCTGTCAGCTTGGCTTAGTTCACACCAGCTGGAACCAGGCTGCCTCAGGGGCTCCCTGCTGAGCTGCTTGCCCTACAGTCACTAGGGTAGGGGGAATCTCCGGAGGCTACCTGGGATGCTTGCCTTCCACTGGGAACATGGAGGAAAGGGAGGCAGAAGTCTTTCTCACCCTCTAGGAGGGCATCCATGCTGTTTCTTGACCCCAGGTGATGTGGTAGTACCCTGGGGGATTGACCACAGGATCTCTGTACTGAACTAGATTCCCTGACCTCTCCTCCCCCATTTTGAGGCAGGGTCTCACTAAATTGCCCTGCCTGGGCTGGAACTTGCAATCCTCCTGCCTCAGCCTCCCAGAGTGTCAGAATTACAGGTGAGCCCCATCAAGTGCTCGGGAAGGGGAGATTTTTCTCTGGCATCCTCCCTTATTTTAACTTACAACTTCAGTGTGGGAAGGATAAACACAAGAACACTGGCATCTCATGTTCAATGTGTCTCTTTTTTTCTTCTCTGTTTTTTCTAAATCAGAAAGCTTTATTTCCTCTGTAACATGACTTGAGTTTCTCTGCTGTCAATGCCTTCTTCCGCAGTGGACATTAAACCACTTTCCTGAGGCTGTAATTGTCAGCTGGCTTTGGGAAGCATAATTTTGAAAATCTTAAAAATAAAGTTCAGTGTTTTCAGATCTTCATTATATTGGCCTATTTGTTTATATTTCCTCGTTCCATTTTCTTCATTAATTTCATACTTCCTATTTTCAGGCTCACCAATTTTGTTACTTTTGTTATTTAAGAGGGGAAAGAAATATTTGTCTTTTATCCTTCTAGGTTTTCTCTAGGGATCTTATAACAAAAAGTAGTGGAACGAAGAAAAGCATACTGGCCTATACACCTCCTAAGAAGACTTCTTAGGGCTAGAGTTAGGGTTAGCCATCTTACAACAGGCAATGAAGAAACTGTATTTGTGACGCTTACTGTAGATGGTGAGGGAGACTTAAATGAGGAGAAGCTAGGGAATGAGGGTCGTGGAAAGGTCCAATCTTAACAGGAGAACAAGTGGAAACTGAGAGCGAGGGAGCAGGGTGAGGTCAGTTGGGGAGGGAATTCCTAAGAGGAAATGTGAATGCTAATGGGATTCTTGCTAGATCAACTGGAGAAGATTCTCACATCATTTCATTGTGGTATAGTTGACATGAAAAATATGCATATTTATTTATTATTTTTTAATTTTTTTATCTTTCACATAATTTTATTTTCTCCCTTCAACCATAATAATATGATATCCAAACTTTGTCTTAATTGGTGGGTCTGTAAACACAGGCTTATCCATTCCACTCACAGGCAAGGTAAATGCTGCTGCTTGAAATGGTCCTGCCACGGAGCCTCTGGGCATCCAACCCCAGGCACCCCCTTGCCTGGCTTTATCTTCACTATACTGTGTGGCCACTTCATTGAATCTCATCCCAGACTAACTTTTCCATGGCTTCCATAATTTTGCTGTGTTTTTCACGTAGAATGTGTCGGACCTTTACTGCATTGCCACCACCTTTGGGGCCCTGAGCCTTCTTGTCAGCACCATCATCCCCTGAGGCTGCTCCCCCTTTTCCAGAACCACTTTTTCCTTTGGAAGGCATCTTCGGAATCTGCTGTTGAACTTAAAATATGCATATTTAATGTGTGCAACTCAAAGAATTTGTGGGTGAGCATATCCCTGAGGATCGCCCATCAAAGGTATAAACATATCCACTACCTCTCCAAGTTTCTTTCTTCCCCTCTTATGGGTGTGTGTGTGTGTGTGTGTGTGTGTGTGTGTGTGTGTGTGTGTGAATTCTCAATGGTATTCTTACTGAGCTCCTAGAACAAAAACTTTTATTTTTTTTTTATTTTATTTTTTTTGTCTTTTTTGAGACAGGGTCTCACTGTGCAGTTCAGGCTGGCCTTAAGCTCACTTTGTAGCTCAGGCTGGTCTCGAACTCACAACAATCCTCCTGCCTCAGCCTCCCTAGTGCTGGGATTACAGGCATGCGCCACCACGCCCGGCCTAGAACAAAAACTTTTAAGTATGAAATACAGCTATAGGTAGTATGTGGTACATTATAACTCTAGACTTATCTTTTTTTTTTTTTTTTGGTACCGGGATTAAACTCAGGACCCTGTGCTCCCCAGGCAAGTTGCAGAACTTACATATCTTGCACACCTGAAACTGTTTGCTCTTTGACCATCACCTGTCCATTTCTCCTGTCCCTCTGCACCCTGGAAAAACACAATTTTACTCTCTACTTTTGAGTGTGACTGTTTTAGATTTCCCATGTAGGTGAGATCAGATAGCACTTGCATTTCTGTGTCTCATTGTTATCTAATGTCCTTCATGTCCATCTGTGCTGTTGCAAACAGATGGGATTTCTTTCTTTTCAAAGCCCAAGTAATATTCCTCTGTGTATAAATAGCTGTTATAGGTCATCTCTAGATGTTACCCCCAGAGCCTCATGCATCCATAGGGGCTTTCAGAAGCAACTGTGCCATGGGCGTGTGATACAAGATTAGTCCACTGACTGGTTTAGCATAGTTCTGGGTGTGGATAATGACTTCTGAAGCGGAAAGAGCCACCAACCAATAGACTTGTAGCCTGGATGGAACATAAAGGGAAAGAAGGAGAACTAGCTGTCTCCTGCCTGCCATGCCGTGGACCTTTCTCTTTTGCCATGTCACCATGTCTTGAAGCCAGCTGACTATGAACTGAAAATACAAACTGTGAGCTAAAATAAAACTGTCCTTTAACTTGCGGGTGTCAGATATTTAGTTCCAGAAACTAAGTAACTAAGACAATATTTCCTTTATCTGCCCATGCACTGATGGATATTTAGTCTGTTTCTGTATGTTGATTATTGATGGGTTCTGGCCCTAGTATGAATTGCTGAATGATTATGGTGGTCATCTAATATGGCTGAAGCCCTTGAAACAACAGCTCATCTTCACAATGACCACTTCCTCCTCCTTCCCCACTCCAGCCCTGGGTACAACTTCCTTTGACCTTTCCCACCCACACAAGGGAGCCTCCAATCAGCTCCCTGTGTGTCACTGAACCTGCCCCTCAAACTCTGCCCCTAGAAAAACTCCATGAAGTCTCGGGATCCCTGTCTCAGGTCAGAGGATCTTCCCATCTCCCTGCCCTCAGTCCACTCCATGTATTTAGTTAATAAAGGCTTTCTCTCTCCCTATTTCTGCTTCTCTGCCACAATACCATCGCTTTTGCCTCTAAAACCTATCAGTTATTTGTTAATAATAATGATAACGATAAATAAAACGAACACAGGAATTCAGGCAGGGCTTTGAGATGCTCATTTCATTTCCTATGGAGAAATATCCAGAAATGAGATTGCTGAATCCCATGATAGTTCTGTTTTTTTTTTTTAATTTTTTTTATTTTTGAGAACCCTCTGTACTCCTTCCTGTAATGGCTAGACCAATTTACAACCCTACCAAGAGTACACAAGGATTTCCTCCCCACATTTTCCTAACACGTGTTATCTTTTCTTGCTGACCCATTGGGATCCTTGCTTCCTGCAGGCAGGTCAGTATGACAAGATACTGAATGTGGAAGGGAGACATTTGATCAGATATTGACAGTGCACAGATACCGAGGGTGGAGTATTTTCACTAAACTCACTTGGCTTGATTCTGGTTCAAACTGAACTAAGCTAAACATAGACCTCAAGGACAGAGTCTAATCAAATAGCAAGAAAAAAAGGAGCATGACTCAGGTTTGGTCAAAGTCTTTGTCACAGGTAGCACCAAATATTGCCAGGATTTGGGAACTCTTGCCCATAAAGGCTGACCCTGCAGCTTTTCATCTTATTAACTTCCCAATAACATGACCCAGTTCATTTTGTAAGATTGGACCTTTTTAGGCCCTTCTCAGTGAAGTTTTTGCTGTGGAAGGAAGTATAATTGTATGTATATAACTGAATGTGCCATGCTTTTGCACACTAATTTCCAGCCCCCAAGAACAGCTTGCTCTCTCCTACATCCACCCACCTACTTAATCACAGGGTTTTTCCATTGTGCTGTGGTCCTTGCTTTGGCTTTCAATCCCATCTATTTCCTCCCTGAACCTGCCTGCTACAACCCCTTGCTCTAGTACTTTCCTTTTCAAACATATGTTATTATAATTTATAATTTTTATTGATTTGCTAGTTTGCATAATGTCTCAGTTACTCTTTTCTCTTTGCTGGGACAAATATCCAACACCCAAAGTGAAGGAAGGAAAGCTTTATTTAAATCACAGTTACTGGATGTTTCAGTCCGTGCTCAGCTGGCACCAAGGCAGAGGGGCACATGGCAGAGAGCAACCTCTCAAGGCAGCAGCAAAGAGCAAGAGCAAAAGGGGAGTGGCAGCAACCCAGGTAGCTAGCTAGCCCCTCTTTCCTTACATTGTACTGCAAATTACATGCCCCCGGGCCAGTGGAGCACCCACACCCACAATAATCAATCACAAACTCCAGAAGCCACCCCATGACTGCAGGAGGATTTGGGAGGACACCTAGATAATACATAGATGCCCTGTGTACATTATTCACCCCTGAAAAGCTACCCAGGCATGTATGCACTACAGAAGTTAAGTCTCTTTTCATCTTACAGGAGCAGGATTCCTTTCTGTGAAAGTAACTACCATGATCAGTTTCTTCAGTGTTTTCCCAAAGATGGTTTTGAATATATAAATATTTTTTTAATTTTTATTTTATTGAAGTACAAATATCAATGAGAGAGTTTTAAGATACCTTGACAAGATGGATTTGCAATGTAAATCAATACATTGCAAACTGTTTTCGTAATGTTTTGGTATCATAGAAGGTGCATACATGATATTATACTTACATTATTACAGCATATGTCTCTTAACAGTAAATTAAGAGAGTGTAGCTATTTGCGTATCTTATTTTTTATACCTGAATTACATCAAAGATTCAATAATTAATACTTTCTACCTTGTTATTTTCTTAGTGGTTGTCCATAGTACTAGAAGCTGACATAGTATCCTGTCCAACTATCATTAGTGCAAATCTTGCCTCTCATAGAATTATGTAGAAGCATGGCGTATTTATCCCAACTGTACTGTCCATACACACACATCATGATTCTTCCTTTCTATACCTCTTTGTCTACACCTGTCAAAGATGGGCACTCCATTGTCATTCAACTAATTTAGGTGCCTGAACCTAAATGTATAAATATTTATGTATGGATTTTATAAACATTTCTTGTGCTACTTCTAGCATAGCACACAAGCGCTTGCTCTGCACATGTTCTCTTTCCCATCACATCTTGACTTGGAGAGAGTTCCACTTCAGCATAAAGAGAGCTGTTAGCTGGGTATGGTAGTGTGTGTTTGTAATCCCAGCGCTCTGGGAGGCTGAGGCAGAAGGATTACTGCAAATTCAAGGATGGGGAACTTATGATTTAGTAGGATCTGAAAATAAATTAAAACTTGGGGGAGGTAGGGAAGGTAGCTCAGTGTGAAGACCCTGGATTCAATCTTGAGAGAAAGAGAGAGTGGGGTGCTTCTGTAATCGTCCCACTCACATGTGCTAACATCTGCCCATTGACTACTTTTGTGCAATACTTCCACTGGGGAGTAGCCTTTCCTTTTTGAGAGAAATGATAGATATCTTTGTACCACCTTCCTGCTTACTTTCCACTTCCGTTCCTTTCCTCAGAGATTTCTCCAGGTCTGGGGTGTTAAACCAAGCCTCCTGGCTTCATGTATTAAGAGATGACAGGCTGGAGACAGAGACTTTGAATTGAAGTTGCTGTGGCAGAAACTGCTCCAATATCTATTCTGTTTGTCGTCAATAGTTTATAGACTTCAGGGCCAGAGTGTGGTGTCATGCATCTGTGATCACAGCACTCCAAAAGCTGAGGCAGGAGGATTGCCAGGAGTTCCTAGACAACTGGTCTTGCATAGTAAGTTCAAGGTCAGGGCTGGGGAGATAGCTCAGTAGAATAAGCACCTGCCTGGCAAGTGCAGGGTCCTGAGTTCAATCCCCAGTACCACAAAATAAATAAATAAATAAATAAATAAATAAATAAATAAATAAATAAATAAAGTTCAAGACCAGCCTGAACTGTATGGCAAGACCATTTAAATAAACCAAACCAAAACAACACCAAAAATAGTTTATAGATTTCTTATGTGGTCACAGGGTCGAAAGGAAGAAAACATATTTGGGAGCCCCCTACAGAAAGTGTGGCTATAAGCTGGAGTTTGTGTAAAGAATACAAAGGATGTTTGAAAAATAAAGTGAACGTAGTGAATGCCTCCATTAACCATTGTTACAATAAAAAACACAATGCCATTAATGCTGTTCAAAATACCCAGCCCCTCCTCCTCCCAATTTGTACATACTTACTCCATCATTCTAGCTGCTTCCTGAAGTAGTTTTGGAACTTTTTTTGTGTGTGTCTTTACAAGATATGATCAAAAATGCAGTGAATGTTGCTGCCATGTTCCATTCAACAGAAAGACAGGCTCGCAGAAGGTGACAGTGGGTCTACCTTATTCAGTGGATTTGGTATGTGAAACCGCTGGTTCTTCCTCAAAGTCCAAATGATCGTTGAAAGGTCAACATTTTGAATCAATTCAAAGCTAAGCATGACAATACAGCTCAAGATACTCATGAAAGAGGATTCCAGATTGTTTCAGAAAATGGTAAGAATGATAAGTTAAGTGTGCTAAGCATGAAAAGGAGGATGTTGCATAATCTTCCACCCTTTTGGCAGCAACCCTTGGTTGATACACAGATACTGAGTTAGACCTCAAAGGAGAGGGCCTGGAAGCATTGTCAGTGGAGCTGGTCACACGCTGTTAAGACAGACTTTCCTCAAGACCTCACCATAGGTGTAAGAACAAGGAGGGGGGGAATTGATGGCCAAAGACCAAGGTGAGGCTCAGAGGATGGAAAGCTACCAAGAGAAAACATCAAAGATAAGGAAAGATTCCAGCTCAACTGACCCAACAGGATTCTTTCCAAAGGCCAAAGGAAGCAAGCATCACCTGCAGGACAGAGAAGCCACAATCAGAGATTGAGCCTGATCAGACGTGGAGAAAGTGGGACTGTAGCCAAGCCCACAGAGCGTGGTGCCTGCTAAAACTGGGCCATGTAGAGACCAACGCGCTAGCACAAAAGTTGGGCCCAGTGGAGAAAGACTTTAAGGAAACTTGAGGATGGTTTAGCCAAGGGAAAAATCCTAATTATCAAGAGCCAAGCTGCAGGGACTATAGAAAAACATCAAAGGAACTTGATATCCCCATCCCAACTTTGACCAACATTCATCTTGATTTTCCATGGTGGAGAGATAATGGATTCTGAAATAGTTGCAGGCTCTGTTGTGTTGAATTTTGCTTTAATTTTTTTAATCTTCAACATGACCCTAGTATCTAATTAGACATTGTTGAGAAGTAGATTTTGATATCCTTTTTTTTTTTTTTTTTTTGCGGAACCAGGGATTGAACTCAGGCCCTTGCACTTGCCAGGGAAGCACTTATTCCGCTGAGCCATCTTTCTGGCCCCTTGATATTCATTTTTTATAACTCTGCTGCTAGCCATAATCATGGTTATCTATAGATGTTGATTTAGAAGCAGTCAGCCATTCTCTGGCCTATGTGGGAAT